>VZQC01008122.1:2597654-2610277 GCA_009823505.1 Rhizomys pruinosus
CAATCATCTGTAACTCTATCAGCGAGCTATAGAATGCCTCCTTCTGTGTCTCCTGGGCCCACTGTTACAACATTGGGTCACTACCACACATGCACATACTCCATACACATAAACTAAAATTAATAAAATTTAAAAGAGAAAAGGAGCATGCACAACTGCATCAGGGCATTTGTCTGTACTTCCAAACAGAGTTCCCTTAGAAGAAAAAACAACTGTCTATATTTCCATTAACAGACATAATGAACTATTGTCAAAATTTTTGAGTGCCATGTGGAAAGAAAAACAAACAGGTTTTTTTTTTTTTTTTTGGTTTTTCAAGACAGGGTCTCCCTGTAGCCAGCTGTCCGGAACTCACTATATGTAGACCAGCATAGCCTTGAACTCACAAAGATCCACCTGCCTCTGCCTCCCAAGTGCTAGGATTAAAGGCGTGTGCCACCACTACCGGTCAAAAAGAATTTTTTTAAAAGGCTAGTCTACATATTCAGATTGAAGAAAAGAAGATACCAGCCCATAACAGGGAATGAAGGGCTCAGAACTGAGTGGTGCTGGGTCACCGGAAGAGTGCTGTTTCGTGAGCATGGCAGCACACAAGGCCATGGTGATGGGACAGAAACTTTCAGTTAACAGTTCAGCCTATCCACACCCTTTGTTTCACACAGACTGAAAGTCTAGTTGGCTGCCTTAACAAACCTATGACAAGATGGTGTGGGAAAACTTAGTTAAGATGGATTCTAAGCCAATGGTACCTCCCTGGCCACACCCACGGGGTGGAGTGTAGTGACGAAAAGATTTAGCATTCCTGAGGATTGAGTCATGATGGATATTTAAGCAGACATGTTGGAATAAAATCTCTCTCTGCATTTGAACCTCAACCTGTGTACACGTGGTGTGCTTTCCTGCGCGTATTTTCCACATGGGTCATCCCAGGATTAAGTGGGCCCCACCACAAATCTCGGCGGTGACACCACAAGATGGATTTTAGGGTTTCATTGGTTTTATTTAAGAAGATTGGGTGTTCTGAAGAACTGAGGAAATAGTTCCTGAGAGGCAGAGGCTCCCTGAAGGAAGGAGACTCCCTGAAGGAAGTTAATCTCTAGTCACTTCTACTCGGTCATACACACTGCCTTTCAACCTGAGCAATGATGCTCCTGTTGTTTCTGGCAGTTCTCATTGGTTTAGTGCCTTAGTTACTCATGACAGCCTACAGCTTTGCTCTGTCCCTCAGACAGTCCTTTCTACTAGACCTCTAACCTCAGGCCTTCCAGCCTAGCTTGTCCTGTCCTCCCATCCCTCACAGCCACTATGTACCCTGAGTCACCCTCCTGCGTTCTGCAATCTGATACCCACGCCCACCACCCTGATGATATTACTCTCTTGGAAAGAATGTTGAGGACCAGAGTCTCAGGATAGCTAGATGAAACTAAAAGATTAAAAGACCTGCTCATCGAAGGAGTAGCAAGAATGCAAGGAAGATAAAAGACACACTGGGGAGGAGGCAATAGAAGCTTCCCAGCCTTCCAAGAGGAGGAATCTTCAGGGTACACATGGGACAGCCACGTGGCAGGAGGTGACTGAAGAACAACACACACACACACACACACACACACACACACACACACACACACACATACACCCTCATCCTCAGCATATGGTTCCAAGAACCACAGTGATGCCTAAACCACCCAGTTCTGGATAAACTGCTTTTTCTTATTTCCCCTGCTGTATTGCCACAGAGCAATCTGCTCTTCTATATTTTATGCCTGCTGCCCTTTTGCAGCAGGACTCTTGTGTTTTGATGCTGTTCCTAAGTAAAATAAGGATTTCTTTTGTTATTATTATTACCATTATTTTCAAAATTTATTGTGTACACGTGTGTATGTGTGTATGTGTGTGTGTATGTTTGTGTGTGTATGTTTGTGTGTATGTTTGTGTGTGTGTGTATGTTTGTGTGTGTGTGTGTGTGTGTGTGTGTGTGTGTGCTTGGATCTCTCCTTCCACCATGTGGATACTGGAATAAAATTCAGGTCATGAAACTTGATAGCAAGCACCTTTACCCACTGAGCCATCTCCCCATCCCAAAATAAGGATTTTTTTTTTAATCCGAGTACTAGACTTTGAGGAAATTATCTCATAGCCCAGAGGGTTATGAATGTTTCTCTTTCACATATCACAGTTACCCAACTGCTCCCAAGACTTTCCTCCTGAGCCATAAAACTGATGTCCTGCCTGGCCTGAGCACTTATGTTTTCGACTCACTCGGTGATTGATTTTGGCACCTTTCTCACTCTGGTTTCCATGACATAACCCTAGAGGGACTCAGGAAGATGTTTCCAATTAGATTCATTACAAGTTCCCTTAAGAAGCGATTAGGAAGGTACAGTCTCAAGTGGCTGGTTCCCTCAGTAATAACAGCAGCATTTTTGGGGTGCTTGCCAGCATCAGAACAGATTTTAAATACCACGTTTATTCCTTTATCACCAAGAGATCCTTGGAAGCTTGCAAAACTGTGGGTGCAATTGATGATAAAGTTGTGCTTTGTTAAATGTCTTTCTGTGGCAATAATGAGGACAGAAATATAAATACTGAAAGACAGTGTAGGATGATGGTGAATGTGTGTGGACTCTAATTGGTGATGCTGGTTGTAAATTCCCTTGGCAGCTATAGGACTTTAAGGAAATTGACTCGGGTGAGCCTCAATTTTCTCACCTGTGAAATAGGAGTCACAATAGGGCATTAGGGAGAAGTGAAACCAGCGCACATTCTACACAAGAGTTCGAACAAACGGCTGCTCTTATCGGTATCATGGAAACTGCTGAGTATCTCACAGCTGGACTCCACAGGCTATAAGAGAGATGCCATCATGGGTAATATTTTTAATATTATTCTATTTTTGAGAATTTCACACATGAATGCTGTATTTGCATTATTTGCATGGCTTCCTGGGTCCCTCCTATTCTTCCCATGCCCCCTCCATTCCCTCTCAATGTCGTGTTCCCTTCTTTATTATTGTTAAATATATATATTTATAAATTCACACATATACCTGTAATGCACCTGAGTCTAGCTATTGATGCTCATATGTACCTATGTTTAGGGCTATCTGGGATTAGATAATCTCTAAGAGAGCTAGTCCCTAGACAAAACTTATTCTCCCTCCTCAGCATCCATTAATTACCTGTAGCTCTTCATCTTGAAATGGTACCCTCTTGAATTTAGCCCCATTTTATCATTATGCAGGTTCTGTTAGACTATCATACTGTGGCGCTTTCATGGGTGTTGCTTCATTGTCATATCTCAAATGAAATAACTAGCAGCAGGTGTCTTGTCCTGATTCTTACATTCTTTCTATCCCCTCTTCAGCAATGTTCCCTCAGCCTTAGGGGTAGAGGATACATGGTATATGTATTATTTTTGATGGTTAATCTTGATTGTCCTCCTACTTAGATTGAGAAGTGCCTCGGGGACTGGTAAAGCACACCTCTGAGTCCATCTGTGAGGGTGCTTCAGAAAGGATTAACTAAAGGGGGATGACCTTAAAGTAGATACATACACTAGCCCATGAGCTAGGAGTCTAGGCACAATGAATGTGAGGGAAGGCCTGTTAGCATAGTGTTCTCTCTCTCTGTCTCTCTCTCTCTCTCTCTCTTTCTATGTCCCCCCTCACTCTCCTTTTTTTGTTCTCCTCCCTCATTCTCTCTCTCCTTCGCTCCTTCCCTACCCTCTTCTCCTCCTCTCCTCCTCCTCTCCTCCTCCTCTTCTTCTCTCTCTTTCTCTCCTGGCCACCATGACAGGAGCAGCTCCACTATGCCCTGCGCCATCTTTGCTATAATGTCCTGAAACCTCTGAACTTTAGCTGAACAACCCTTTCCTCTTAAGTTGTTTATGTCAGGCATTCAGTCATAGTGATGAGAAAGTAAACTAACACAAATGGAAAGGGGAAAGAAGATTGGGAGGGTTTTTTCCTTTTTTTAGTGGGCTCTGGACTTTCTTTGTTGCAAAATTCCTTATACAAGTATGATAATGTTAAAATCTGTGTTTTGAGATCTTTTTCTTTGTAAATCTTGTTCCCTATAGCCATCAAGTATTATAACCTGTGGAACTCTTTAATCAGGACAGAGGGAAATCTGATTGGAAGAAGTCTCTCCTTCTGGTTAGTGGTTGTGGGAAGCTTAGCAGAAGGTGAAGCCTAGGATAAACAGTAGGCAGACACCTCCGAACTGATAAGCCCCTTAAGATCACAATCTGGAAGAGGACAGAGAGAAGACAGCACATAAGCTGGGGAAAGCCAGATGCAGAAGCCTGTCAGCAACAATAGGTAACAGTGCATACGGAGCACTGTCAGCTTTAGAGTCCATCTGAGCCTGGACATCCAGAGTGATTTACTGGGTCTTGGTCATGTTAAATGCTGTTCACTATAGGTGGATGTGGTTGGCTGTCTGAGTGGCTGACTTAGTTTCTAATCCCTCCAAATTCAAGCTGAAGCGCATGGCCAAAGCCAAGCATAATCACATTGCTAGCATGGACTCTCCAGCCTGGTGCCCCATCATTGTTCGGAACTCTGAGAGGTGACCATGATATAGAACACCAAACATCAACCTGCTACAAAGAAAGGCAGCTGGTGGAAAGGCACAGTTCTACAGAGGGAGCACTGTGTGCCCAAGTCCTAAGTTTGCCTTGACTGTTAAGAGGAATTGACAGAGTCTAAAAGTTCCCAGAATTCTCTTTGGGGTATAAGGTATATAAGAGAGTTGGCAGCTTAATGACCTGCTATGATAGCCTCTGTACTAAAGAGAAAGACAACCCTGACACCAACACTGAAGGTTCCATGCCCATGGCAGATTCTAGAGGGAAGGCTTGCCAGGACATTCACTGATGACAGATGTGAGGTAGAATAGGCCTGACAAAGCCTAGGAAGTTTTCCATACATGGGAATCACCACTGCAAGTCTCCAGGAGCATGAATGAATCAGCTACTCCACAACAGAGGCACAGACAGCAGAACCTACACTTAATCAAGGACCACTGTCTCTGCCATCAGTGTCTGTACCCAGACACCATCTGGTAGAGAAGTAAAATGTGGACCAGTAGGAAAGGAAAGGTACATCTACTCAGTATGGGAAAGAATTAGCTTTGAATTCAGAGAGGTCTGGACTTTGTCCTTACCTCCTGAGATAATCTTTGCACGCTCAGAATGCTCTGTTTGATAAATGTCTTTATTATCAGGAGACGTAATGTCAGGCCAGAGAGTCAATGCTAGTAATGTGATTATGCTTGGCTTTGGACCATGTACTTCACCTTGAATTTGGAGGGGTTAGTAACTAAGTCAGCCACTCAGACAGTCAACCATATCCACCTATAGTCAACAGTATTTAACATGACCAAGACCCAGTAAATCGCCCTAGATACCCAGGCTCAGATGGACTCTAAAGCTGGCAGTACTCCGTATGCACTGTCACACACTGTTGCTGACAGTAGTTACTACTGGTCACAGCAATATTGGGAGAGAACAGCAAAAATTTGCCTCTGGGAACCTTAAGCATGTCTTTCCTTGGCCAGTTTTAACCTGCATTCTTTCTTCTTTTGAAGAAAATTTCTAGGGGCTAGAGAGATGGCTCAGCAGTTAAGAGCACTGACTACTCTTACAGAGGACCTGGGTTAGAATCCCAGCACCCACATGGAAGATAAGAACCATCTTAGGCCAGGCGTGGTGGCACATGCCTTTGACCCTAGCACTCAGGAGGCAGAGGCAGGTGGATCTTTGTGAGTTCAGGGCCAGCCCAGTCTACATAGAGGCTCCAGGCCAGCTGGGACTAAAGGGAGACCCTGTCTCAAAAAAAAAAAAAAAAGGCAAAAGAAAACTTCTAAGATGTTCTAAATTTAAATTCAAGGGCTGGAGGAGGGAAGGAAAGACAGATAAAGGAAACTAATTGGTTAACAGGTGTTGGCTGAACCAACAAACTCTTTCCCATGCCTCAATGTATGCTGAAACCTTCACTCATAATCCAGCTGAGCACAAGGTTCCACTGTGTGTGTGTCTTCCGGATGAGCTTTCTAGAAGATCATTCCTTGCCACTGGTGGTTTCAGAACTTGTTGCAGGACTGGTCCTTTTCTGAACAATATCTTCGATTAACGGTGTCTGGACAATATCTGTAAGTAGATTGCTCTGTTCCAGAGAGACCTTGATCTTAACAGCTGTAATAAAATAGAACTGGAAGTATCATAGCTGTCCAGTGAATTCAGAATCTTGTGAATTATGAAGACTGAAAGCAGTTTGAAGACATCTGATATCTGTGCACCCCAAAGAGATAGAGATAAATAGGATGACTAGTAAGGAGACTGTATCCATTAAAGGAAATCAAGAACCCCATTGTTATACTGAAGTTGAGTGACACTTTATAAATATATGTTCCTCCTACTCTGGCAAGTAAGGAATATTTTACTCCAAATAAGGCATGAATGAATCAGAGTTGGTATATCCTTTCCCCTAAAGAAGGGAACATAAACCTTGCCTTTATATAGTTTAAAGCTCTTGTGTGAAAAGGGAAGGTGATTTAGTATTGTTTTACCTGGAGAGTTCTATAAGCCCAATTAGTAGCAAGCACAGAAGGCCCAAGTTTCCAATTTACAAACAAGTAGAGGTCTCTGAGAACACAAGGTGCTGACGAAAAGACTGCTGTGTTCTGCGTCACCAGAAATATTCAGATAGTGATTAGTGACCTCATGGACTGAATTTGTGTATGCATGAGAATTAACATTCAAGTTACATTTCAGGAAGAGGAGCTATGATTGGGGGTAAAAGAGAAGATGACAATATGTCAATAATTGGTGGTAACGCTGTATATGGATATATTATTCCTTCAACTTCTGTATGTTTTCATTTTTAATTGAAAAAAATGGGCCAAGTGCCATTTTTACATGGCTGAAATTCCTCAGTCATTTTAGAAAGAAACAGAAAAAGTTAACAGAATTAGAGTCAACAACAATTAACGTCTGATGAAAATGTACGCTATTTAAATATTGTGCTGTTCCATTACCTTTATACTGAGGTACTTAGTCCTTTTGTGTTAGTGATGACTATGGACTGCACTGTGCCCCATCCAAATTATTCCAAGTATTTGGAAATAGGTAGGGCCTTTAGGAAGTAATTATGGTGAACTATGGCCATAGGTCTTAATTTGATAGAATGGTGACCTTATAAGATAAGAGACAGAGACAGAGACAGCGACAGACAGAGAAGACAGATTTCACTGTGCCAGATAAAGACATATCAAGAAGACAGCTATCTGGAAGCAAGGAAGAGTCCTCACAAAAACCAGCCAGACTTCACTCTTGAATTTTCTAGCTTCTAGTCTGTGAGAAAATAAATATATGTTGTTTAAGCTGTCCAATTTATGGCATTTTGTTAGAGACTAAGTTTTAGTGACTTGCTGACTTGTTTCCTGTCTGTGTAATTTTACTCTTACACAATAAAGTATAAACATCTAGCTTAGTACATTTACAGTGACAGACAAAGCATTAGCTGCGGTATTTCTGGATAGCTTCCAAGTGTGCTGTCCTGTGAGCACTTAGAAAAATTTAGTAATGGAAAAAGCAAGAGAAAAACCAAGAGATGTGTATAAAACACAGCTGTCTTTTCGTCAGTCCCTTGTGCTCTCAGAGACCTCTGCTTGTTCATAAATTGGAAACTTGGACCTTCTGTACTTGCTAGGAGAACAAGCCAGTGGGTAACAACGTGTGAAACCAAAGTGAAGAGTGGCAGCAAGCTAGCCTCTGTATACATATTAACACTGGGGCCATGAGAGATCGGAGCTTACTATGCTGAAAATCTTATCGATTCAGAATTACAACAGGATGCATGATGTCCAAAAAAAATAAAATGAGCAGCATTTTTAGTTGAACACTCTCAAACTGTGAATTCTCAACCAGGTATGGTGGCAGGTCACTGCAGTCCAACATGGAGTAAGTAAGGTAGGAGACTGCAAGTTCCAGGCCAGCTTTGGGAGACCTTGTCCCAAGGAAGGAAGAAAGGAAAGGAGGGAAGGAGGGAGGGAGGGAGGGGAAATAGAGGAAGAGGGAGAGAGAGAGAAACACAACAAAAATTACAATTCTCTAATCATGATAAAACTGAGAGAAGACACTTGGGCCCAGCAGGAAACAGAATTAGAATTTTTACAAAATCTTTATGTAATTATTTTAAAGTTTTTAAAGCACAGGTTTAGAAATTTATAGAGAAAACAGACCTTTGACTCCCTTTGAGGAGATAGCAAGTAGCTTGAGGGCTTTGAGCAGAGACATAAATTGAAGAGTGCAAGTCTCAGTAATGCCAACCAAGAGATGGACAAGAAAAGACTCCTTGACCTTCATAAGTAAATCGCAAGTTTCTTTTATATGCCAAAAACTAATGAGCCTGAATCTAAATACATTAGAAAATTTTCACCTGCTTTTAGTCTTGCCTGCAAAGTAGTTGTTTTATACAGATAAATTCTATAGAGTAAATATGCGTAACATGAATCTATACTTTTTTAAAGTATCCAGTGACATTAAGTACATTCATATTTTTGCATAGACATGACCACTATCTGTTTAAAATAGAAACTCTATTCCAACTAGGCTTCCCTGAGCCCATGGTAACCAACAGTTTACTTTTTATATCTGTACAGCTGTCTATTCTAGATACCTCATGCCATTAAATGGAGACAATGTTTGTTCTTAGCCTAGGAAGTAGCATTTTTAGAGTCAGAGGCTGAGTCTACCCTCCATCATTTTACAAGTGAAGACATTGATGTCCAGTAAGAACAAAGGGAGCAACACAAGTGCCACATGAAGTAAAAGGCTAACCTGGGTCCTGCAGTGAGATCTTAGCCAGTTCCAGCACTGTGGATTTCCCACATTCTGAGCACAGTAGCAAAAATTCTTTTCTTGGAAACACAGACAAATACAACTTCAAACAGAACTTCAGCTACTCTGTGTAATCTGACTTTTTTTCCTAATTCATTTTTTTTCTAAAGGGAAAAGCATGAACACATCTGCCCCCCCCACTACCACAAATGATTCAGTCAAATTTCCCACATGTGGGAAAATGGCAGTGATCGGTGCATCCAGAATGCAATAAATAGGTTTCACTCTGGGAGAACCACTTTGTGAACATGGCATCTTCCCTTCCAAGCAAGTATACTGTCTCATTTCTAAAAGGGAAATGCTATCATCAACTAAGCAGAGGGTAAAGAATTTTGAAGAGAGTGAACAGGATCTCTGTAACAGTGTGAGAAGCATGTGGTCTCCAAAGTTAGTTTCCCATAGTCTTCATGAGTTGGCAAAAATATTCACTTGAAACTCCAACAGGTTTATTCTAATGTTAAGCATTCCATCACATACTAATCTGGATTGATAAAATTAAATCTCTGTGAAATATAATAGGGCATGATTGTGTTTACTGTGTACGGTATAGTTTTAAGACAATCTCATAGCTCTATGAAACAGACACTATTATCTATCCCAATTTCACAGATGAAAAAATAAATAATACTGTCAGTAAAACAAAATACCCAAGAAAACAACTTTATGGAGGAATCATTTATTTCAGCTTATGGTTTTAAACCATAATGGGGTAGAACCCATCGTGGTAACCAAGAAGCAGAGAACGGCAGGAACTAAGAACCAAGTATAATGTTCAAAGGCATCTATGCCTCCAGTGACAGTGACGTACCTCCTCCAGATAGACCCCATTGTCGAACATTTCTACTACCTCTCAAAATACCACCACCAGCTAGAGAACAAGCCTGCAACATGTGCACCTGTGGGGGTTTTCATACTCAAACCACGAGTGTGTATATAACATTCCAAGAATGTTCCAACTAGTTTGGCAGCAGCACAACAGGAAAGTGTAGTATACCCAAGAATGATGCTGTCCGAACCCCTCTGACTCCTAGCTCCTACAAGATATTGGAAAAAGCATTCGTGAAGGTAAGAGCACTTTGTCCCAAAGAAGTGAGGGGTTGTTGCTTTCTCTGTGGGGAAGAGTGGAATCGAGGAGAGTGGAAAATTCATCTCTGATTTATGTCCCACTTCCCTTTTCCTTTGGGTCCTCCAACACCTGTCTGCTGGTTGATTTTTAAAATTGGAAGAGAGAGGAGGAAAGTTGTGTTGGTAATTTTTTTTTTTAGCTATCTGCTCTATTTATGATGGTATATTATAAAAACGGATTTTAAACTTAAACCCAAATACTTTCATTTGGTTATATTTATTCTTTACTTCTTGCTCAAAATGTGGATGTGTCATGAGGAGGGTAGACGGGAAATGTATTTTATTTACTTTTTATAACAATGGTATAATTCCAAATCTTACAGTCCATCATGCAATTCTATTCATTATTCTCCATCACTTCTACCCTGCCAGGAGACAAAATAAGTAACTTCTTGAAGCTTCATTCTTCAGTCCTGGAAATTTTCTTGAACATAAAATGACACATGTTGAGACAAATTGCATGCCTTAAAATCTGCCACCGGCATAGGTTTGTTTTGGTTTGGCTTTTTGCATTTAAAAAGCACTCACCAGCATTACAGTGGCATTGTTTTTGTTGGTGGCAGGAATAATCGTGACGAGCTTTGCTGATGTACAAGCAATTTTCAAGTCTTTTGATTAAATAAAAAATGAAGAACAGTTCAATAGGTAATATTTGAAGGACACAGTTGGCGGATTTTCTTATTAATTTGATATACCATGGAAGACTGATATGATTGAAATGGATTAAATGCTATAAATGATTAATATTTTATGTGCTATATGTCATCATATAGGGCATATGTCACATTATTGACTGCCATAGGGTTTTTAAATGAGGACTGCTGTTTTCTTAGTGTTTTTAAAAATACTTTTATTTGGGGCTGGAGAGATGGCTCAGCAGTTAAGAGTGCCGACTGCTCTTGCAGAGGACCCGGGTTCAATTCCCAGCACCCACATGGCAGCTAAGAACCATCTTTAACTCCAGTTCCAGGGGACTCCAACGCCCTCTTCTGACCTCTGAGACATTGCACGACACGGGTGCACCAGCCTACATGCAGACAATACATTCATACACATAAAAAATAATAAAATAATAAAATAAATATGTGCATATGCAGATGGGGTTTTATTCAGCAATAAAGAACATTTAAATTATATAATTTACAGGAAATTAATGGATTTAAATTATTATATTAATGAGGTATCCCAGTCTCAGAAAGACAACTACCAATGTTCTTTCTCATATATGGATTGTAACTTCTATTTTTAAAATTCATTTATTTTTCTGTGTATGAGTGTTTCTCCTGCATGTAAAGTGTACTCATTGTACAGTGCCTGTATTTTTTTTTCCACAGCATATTTTTTTATTTCTTTATGTGTATGAATATATAGTCTGCATGCAGGTTTGTGCACCCGTGTTGTGCAATGCTGCGGAGGTCAGAAGAGGGTGTCGGATTCCCCTGGAACTGGAGTTCTCCTGGAATTGGAGTTTCAGACGGTTCTTGGCCACCATGTGGGTGCTGGGGATCGAACCCGGGTCCTCTGTAAGAGCGGTCAGCACTCTTAACCACTAGGCCATCTCTCCAGCCCCAGTGCCTGTATTTTAAATAGTATGGATACTATAACTGAGAACTTGATTTCAAAAGGAAATGAATATGAGGCCTGTGTTTGATTTTTGCTTACCTCTTTTCCCACAGTGGTCAGACTATTTTCTTCTACACTGGAGTTACTTAGTAATGCATTTTTTTTTTCAATACAATAATATATGGTACTATCCACTGAACATAAAAGCTTCTAAAGAGAGGCGGCATGGCATGTGGGTATTTTTTTATATTTTATTGATGATTTGTGTATTTCATACATTATCTTTCAGTCCAATTTAGACACATTCCCCTTTCCCTGCCCCCACCCCACCCCAGTTCATGCCTTTTGCCATACATGTCTTGCATCTTTCTCTCAGTCTTTCCAAAGTTGTCACTTCAGAGGCTTGTTGTTTGGGGCTAAATTTAACTGTATGGGTCAGTTGTTTGACATAGTCTTTCTTTTTTTTACACACTCTTTATGTTATTGTTGTTCCCTCCCCTCTGTATTGCTCCAACATATGCCTATATAACTATCACATATGTATCAAAATTATGATCTATGAGAATAAATTATTGGTTCCAGAATATGTTTAAGCATTCACATTTCCCCCTTTAATTTTATATTACTCTAAGATATGAATACATACCTTCCACCCATATACAGTAATTACAGAGTCTGAAAATAAGTGGTAGGTCAATTCTAGAGCTCCTTAAGAGATTCACATTATAACAGCACAGTTGCTTTCAGATAAAAAAAAATCATAACAGTAATGTTGTTGAGCTTGCCTTTCAACTGGGGATTTGGTGTTAGCATCCCCAAATGAGGGTAACCATTTTTGGAATTCACATTTTTCCCCTTTAATTTTATATTACTCTAAAGTATGCATACATACCTTCCCCCCATATGCCACAACTACAAAGTCTGAAAGTAAGTGGTAGGTTAATTCTAGATCCTATTAAGGTATTCAAATTATAATGGTACAGTTGCTTTCAGGTAAAAGAAAAAAAGAATATATATATATATATATATATATA
>VZQC01008122.1:2611904-2624671 GCA_009823505.1 Rhizomys pruinosus
ACAAAAAAAAAAAAAAAAAAAAAAAAAAAAAAAAAAAAAAGAAAGAAAGTCTTTTCCTACACCTATGTCTTGTAGGTTGCTGCCAATGTTTTCTTTTATCACCTTTAGAGTTTTGGGTTTCATGTTGAGGTCTTTGATATATTTGGAGTTGATTATTGTACAGGAAGAGAGTTAGGGGTTTAATTTTATTCTTCTACAAATGGTGATCCAATTTTGCCCGCATCATTTGCTGAAGATGCTATCTTTCCTCCATTGAATCTTTTTGACACCTTTGACAAATATGAGTTGGCTGACATTGTATGAGCTCAAGTTTGGATCTTCAATTTTGTTCCATTGGTCTATGGGGCTGTTTTTGTGCCAGTACCAAGCTGTTTTTATAACTATTGCCGTGTAATATAGTTTGAAGTCTGGTATAGTGATCCCCCTGTATTGCACTTTTTGCTCAGAGTCGCTTTGGCTATTTGGGGTCTTTTGTTTTTTCCATATGAATTTAAGGATTTTTTCCAGGTCTGTGAAGAAATTCTTGGGGATTTTAATTAGGATTGCATTGAATCTGTATATTAATTTGGGTAGAATGGACATTTTTACTATATTGATTTTTCCAATCCATAAGCATGGGAGGTCTTTCCATTTTCTGATCTCTTCTTCAATCTCCTTCTTCAGGGGTTTAAATTTTTCTTGTAGAGATCTTTAGTGTCTTTGGTTAAGTTTGTTCCAAAGTATTTTATTGTTTTGTGGCTATTGTGAGTGGGAAGGTCTTCTTGCATTCCTTCTCCAGTTGCTTGTTGTTCATGTAAAGAAAGGCTACTGATTTTTCTAGGTTAATTTCGTAGCCCTCCACTTTACTGAAACTCTTAATCATTTCTAGAAGTTTTCTGGTAGAGTTTTTAGCATCCTTTAGGTAAACTATCATATCATCTGCATAGAGGGGTAGTTTGACTTCCTCTTTCCCAATTAGTACTCCTTTAATTTCTCTTTCTTGCCTTATTGCCCTAGCAAGTGTTTCAAGCACTATATTGAAGAGGAGTCGTTATAGAGAACAGCCTTGCCATGTTCCTGCCTTTAAGGGGAATGCTTCTAACTTTTCTCCATTTAGGATGATGTTGGCTTTGGGTTTGTTGTATATGGCTTTTATTACATTGAGGAATGTTCCCTCCAATCCAATTCCCTCTAGGGGATTGAATTTTGTCAAAGGCTTTTTCTGCATCAATTGAGATGATCATGTGGTTTTTGTCTTTCAGTCTATTTATGTGTTTTATGGTTATTTATTTATTTATTTGTTTGTTTATTTATGTTGAACCATCCCTGCATCTCTGGTATTAATCCAACTTGATTACAGTTGGATTAATCCAACTATGATAGATGATCTTTTTGATGTGGGTCTGTATGTGATTTGCAAGTATTTTGTTAAGAATTTTTGCATCTGTGTTCATTAATGAGATGGTTCTATAGTATACTTTTTTTGGTTGTATCTTTGCCTGGTTTTGGTGTTAGGGTGATGATGGCTTTGTATAAGGAATTTAGGAGATTTCCCACTGCTTGGATCCTTCTGAACAATTTTAGTAATAATGGTTATAAGTCCTCTTTAAATCTTTTATAGAATTCTGCTGTGAAACCATCTGGGCCTGGGATTTTTTTATTTGGGAAGTTTACTATTACATTTTCAACTTCCTCATATATTATGGATCTGTTCACACTGTCAATCTCTTCTTCGTTAAGCTTTGGTGAATTCCAGAATTTCAAATATTCATCCATTTCTCATAGGTTTTCAATTTAGTAGAGTATAGGTTTTTGAAGTATTCTCATACAATTATCTGGATCTTTTCTCTGTCGTTATGTTTCCCTTTTCATCATGAATACTATTGATGTGGAGGTGCTCTTTCTTTCTTTTGGTTAACTGGCCTAGGGGTCTATTTATCTTGTTTATCCTTTCAAAGAGGCAGCTTTTGGATTCATTGATTCTTTGTATTATTTTCTTTGTTTCTATTTCATTGATTTCTGCTCTGATTTTTGTTAGGGTTCTTCCTGTCTGTTGCGTTTAGGGTTCATCTGTTGTTGCCTCTCAAGTGCTTTTAGCTGCAGTGTTAGATCATTCACTTGTGTTCTTTCTGTTTTTCTAATGTAGGCACTGAGGGCTATAAACTTCCCTCTTAGGACTGCTTTTAAAGTATCCCATAGATTTTGCTGTGTTGTATTTTCTTTTTTGTTTAGTTCCAGGAATGTTTTATCTTTATTTCTTCCTTGACCCATTCATTATTCAGGAGAGTGTTGTTTAGTCTCCATGTGTTCTTGTAGATAGTTGGGCTTATTCTGGTGTTGATACTGACCTTTATTGCACTGTGATCTGATAGAATGCATGAAATTATTTCAATGGTTTTGTATTTGTAGAGGTTTTTTCCATGTCCCAAGATGTGGTCAATTTTGGAGAATGTTCCATGGGTACTGAGTAGAAAGTATATTCTCTGGAGTTTGGGTATTCTGTAGATATCTGTGAGGTCCATTTGGTGTATTGTATTGTTCAGTTCAGATGTCTCTCTGTTTATTCTTCGTCCAGTTAACCTATCTAATGGATTCAGTGGGGTATTGAAATCCCCCACTATTAGTGTTCTGGGATCAATCTGTGCCTTGGGGTCCTATAGGATTGTGTTTATTAAGTTTGGTGCACTTGAGTTTGGTGTGTATATATTCATAATTGTGAAATCTTCATGGTTAATTGATCCTTTGATAAGGATGTAGTCACCCTCTCTGTCTCTTCTGATTAGTTTTACTTTGAAGTCTATTTTGTCTGATATTAGAATAGCAACTCCTGCTTGCTTTTTGGTACCATTTGCTTGGAATACTTTTTCCATCCTTTTACTTCAAGTTGATGCCTATCCTTGAGGGTAAGATGGGTTTCTTATAGACAGCATATAGATGGGTTCTGTTTCCTAATCTATTGTCCCAATCTATGTCTTTTGATTGGGGAGTTTAGCCCATTAATATTTAAAGTTATTATTGAGAGTGCTTCCTTTTGCCTTATTTTCTGTTTGCATTCTTGGTCTAGGTTTGTATTTCCGCAGTTATACTTTTATTCATTACTCTCTCTAGCTGCTTGGGGATAGTTGCTCCTTTCCTCTGACCTTTGAATTACTTCAAGTATTTTCTGAAGGGTTGGATTCCTGGACATGAATTCTTTCATTTTGCTTATGTCATGAAAAATTTTTCTTTCTCCTTTAACTATAATTGACATTTTTGCTAGGTATAGTGATCTGGGTTGGCGTCTATAGTCATCTAGTACTAGGAGTATTTTGGTCCAAGTTATTTTGGCTTTCATTGTTTGCACTGAAAAGTCAGCTGTAATTCTGATGGGTTTTCATTTATATGTACCTTGTTGTTTTTCTCTTGTGGCCTTCTATAATTAGTCTTTGCTTTGGGCGTCTAGTATTTTAACTATGATATGACATGGGGTATTCCTTTTCTGATCTTGTCTATATGGTGTTCTATGTGCTTCTTGTATTTGTATGGGTTTGTCATTTTTCAGTTTGGGGAAATTTTCTTCTATTATTCTGTTGAAGATCTGATCAATACCTTTGTCCTGGGATTCTTCTCTGTCCTCTATCCCTATGATTGCAGAGGTTTGATCTTTTCATAGTGTCCCATATTTCCTGATTGCTCCACTCTTGTGATTTAAAAAATTTTTTCATACTCTGTTTGAGCATTGTAGCTCTTCCACCTTGTCTTCCAGTGTTGATATTCTACTTTCTGCTTCATCCAGTCTGTTACTGAGGCTTTCTCCCATCTTTTCCTGATGGTTGGATGACTGTGCAATTTCCTTTTTCACTTCATCCTGTGATTTCTTTAGTATTTTCAGTTCCCTTTGGAATTTGTCATTCTCTCCTTCTAGATCCTTGATTTGCTGGCCAGTTTCCTGTTTCATTTCAGTGTGGGATCTTTTCAGTGTTTCCACTTCATCCCTGAGTTTGTCATTCTCTCCCTTCATTTCTTTGAGTATGTCCATTATTGTTCTTTTGAGATCTGTGTCCTGGGTTATCTCCAGGGAGAACTCATTGTAGGAGTCTTCTATAAGGCTGCTAGATTTTGTTGGGGATTCATTATTTGCTTTTCCCATGTTGTTGATTTTCCTTTGTGCTCTTGGCATGTGGGTTTGATTTGTTGTTTATAGTCTGATGCAAAATTCAAGTGCTTTTTCCTTTGGTTGAAGGCTTGTTCCTCTAGGATGGAAGGTTTGCTGTCTCTTATGTTACCTTGTGCTCTGAGTCGCCTTCTCTGTTCCCACCAGATGGCCACAAGGGGGGTGGATGGCACTGGTTTCCTGTCATCACCAAGGTGACCTTAGGGCCTTACCTGATCCAGTGTGGAAGTTGGAGCAGCTCCAGAGGCCCTGCACCTGAAGCGATGGAGCTCAGATAGTCTTAGCACCCTGCACCAGATCTGACTGGGCTTAAATGGTCCTGGAACATGCCCTGTGCTTGAAGCAACTGGTCTGAGATGATTCTGGAACCCTGAGCTGGAAGCAACAGGGATCCAATGGTCTTAGAATTCTGTGCTGGAGGCGCTGGGGCCAGGAAGGTCCCGGTACCCACATGCCAAGGCCTGCCCTGTCATTC
The DNA here is from genome assembly GCA_009823505.1 of Rhizomys pruinosus. Lineage (NCBI taxonomy): Eukaryota > Metazoa > Chordata > Mammalia > Rodentia > Spalacidae > Rhizomys > Rhizomys pruinosus. The sequence continues at coordinate 2,616,512 of VZQC01008122.1, forward strand.
TCCCTACTACAGAAGCAAAGGTGCTAGGATCATCCTGGAACCCTCCACCGGAAGTGACTGGGCCTGGGACCCCCTTACGTAGAAGCGTGGCCTGTCATTCACCCTGTGCTGGAAATGACTGGGCTGGGATAGTTCTAGGACCCTGGACTGGAAAAGCAACAGAGCTCCCATGGTCTTGGAACCCCGCGCCAGATGTACCAGCTGGGAAGGTCCTGGAACCGTTTGCGGCAGTGAGTATTTTCTGGGAGCTAACTAGCAAGAACATTTATACATATGTTAGTTATTCAGAGACATGAACAAGTCCTATTTTTCTAATAGGTTTTTGATTCTCCATGTAGTAGAGATATCTTACAGTAGTTGAGAATTTGAATAGAAGCTTAATCTTAGACTCCTCCACTTACTAGTAGGATAAATTTAAGCATCATACAATTTCTCTGGACCTCAATTTTCTCCTGTATAAATCGGGAGGGTGACCACATTGACCTCATTAAGCTGTTATGAGGATTACGGGAGATCATTCATATGAAGATGTGTTATCATGCTAAGTACATAGCAACTGCTTAATAAATGTCTTCATTTTTGTTTTATATAACTGAGGAATTATGAAAGTATTTTTACCTTAAAAGTGGTGTATGTACTGGAAGGTGATAATTCAACACAAACTTTTAAAAAATGACTCAAGAATTAAATGTGAGAAAACACACATGTCAATATTTTTAAGATCCTCGGAATCATTTAAATTCCTTATTAGTTGTTTTCATTATTCTCGATCTATTTCCCTCTAACAGCTGGCAACAAACTTGGAAGGAAAAGGCTCCTTTTTGCAGAGGAGCAAAATAGGGGCAGCTGGTAAGACTAACGCCTGACCCGGCTTTGCCATTTTCTAAACTTCACTTCCAACTTCTGATTTATACATTTTTGCTTTCACTTCATGAAAACTCAATGCTTCCTTTCTTTATATTTCAAGGGCGCTCAAACATTAAAATAGATATTTGGAATCTATATTGCATGTTTGTTTTTAGTTCATGTAAATAAGTATAAAGCATAATTTTCTATAGTTAAAGAAAATACCAGAGAACTATGAGTAATAGCAACATAGTTGGAACAGAGGCACTTTGAGAAGCTCTTTCTGAACATTTTGGTGCACATCACCTGGACAGACATTTCTTTGTTATTGTGCAAGATTGCTGACTTTAGACCCTGAACCTATCCCTGGGTTTCTCCTTCCAGTTAACTGGACTTCAGACTAGCTTGCTCAGGGCCAATGCTTGTTGGTTTAACCACATCCTCCCACCAGCAGCTGCAGAGAGACAAGCCTCAAGTTAATACAAATGCTTATCTAATAGTCATTTGTTAAATACTAAAAGTTCTCCCTGGAACACAATCTCCCCAGTCCTCTCATTTCATGCTCTTAGTTGCTCGACATAGAAAGCTAGGAGTCATCCTTTGATCCATTACCACCACCACATACAGCCCATAAAGCCATCAAAACCAACAGCCCCATCTCTGCACACTATCACAACTCCTCCTTCCTTCTCCATTGCGATATCCAGGTCCAGGCTTCTTCAGCTCATTTGGCCTCGACACCCTGCTAACATCTGATCTCTGGGCCACCATTCTTGTTCCTCTACAGCAATCAGACTGTTTTCAAAACCCCACATCTGATCATTCCCTTCCTCTGTAAAATCCTCATTTATCACTGGAGTAAAATAAAGATCAAAATCCTTGTGCTGGACTATGAGGTGGCCAGTTGACCAGGCTCTTATTACTGTTCTGACTTTGGCTACAGACTCAAACCACTTTGGGTCTTCCTTTTCTTTTCTGAACGGGGTTCATTTGTTCGAGTGTTTATACAGGTATTCCCTCCCCCCCTTTTGCCTCCTAAAGCTAACTTCTTATCACTCAGATCTCACCCACTTTCCAAACAAGCTTCTGCAACCCCAAATCTAGAGTATCCCCAATCCTATCTTAAGAGGACATTGCTCCTATATTTATTTATTTTTATTTTATAAATGTTTTGCTTGCATGTATGTAAGTGTACCACATGTACACAAGGCCTGCCGAGGCTAGAAGAGGACGTTAGATCCCCTGGAACTGGAGTTAGGGACAGTTGTAGGCTGTCCTACATGTAGGACATGACCTACATGTCTTACATCATGTGGGTGCTGGGAACTGAACCCAGGTCCTCTGAAAGACCAGCCAATGCTCTTAAGCACTGGGCCATCTCTTCTGTACTATTGCTCTTATTTTTATTCATAGTTATTAACTTCTTTAAGATGCAGAGAGATCTCACTATGTTGACCAAACTGAAAATGAACTATACTGAGTCTTAAGTAATTCTGCCTTGACCTCCCAAATAACCAGGACTGCAGGTTCACATCACTGCACCTGTTTCACTTTTTATTTTTCTTATACAGATGTCTCTGACCTTGCCTAGTACATGAACTCTGTGGGAGCAAGATTTTTGTCCATGCATTTTTCCTTCAAGTGCTCAGCACCTAAAATCATGCTTGATAAGTACAGGATGCTCATAACTATTTAGTGAATGAATCACTTTTCTCCTGGCGGACACACTTTCTATCGAAGGGGCTGGCATAAGTTGGTTATCTGCATGTGCAAACCAGATCACGTTTAGCCTGTTTTGACCTGGCCAATCAAGTGATAGGTCTGCATGTCCTACCAGCGCCAGGGAGAAAGGCACAGGAGATAAGAGTGTGAACTAGCATATGTGAATAGCTCACCCAGGGAAGAGTCAAAAACATGCCCATTGTATCCACATCCAGAGCACTGAGTCTTTTTGTTTATTATAATATGCCCCATTTATATTTTCTTCTGAAAGGAATATCTGTCTGTTTAGTAATTTGCTACTTCTGTACAACAGAGGGAAGAGGCTTTTCTCTCTCTCTCTCTCTCTCTCTCTTTACTAAGAAACTCCAAGAATAATACTGAAATGCTTTTAGAAGTTTCAAAACTCAGTGGTTGATGCCTACAATTGTTTAAGCATAGAAAATTAAAATCAAGAGTTATAGTAAGGGACACGGACACACACATGAATAAAATAAAAATAAATCTAAATTTTAAAAATGTTAATATCCATAGTAATCTAGCAACCCAGCAAAAGGACACATAACTTTGTAATTTTAGTTAAAAGAAAAATTAACAAATGGTCTAAAACCTAGACTAAATAGAAGCTATTTTCACTTCCATCGGTATTTTGATATTTTTATATCCTGAAATTTCGTTGTCTTTCAGTAATTTAATATTTTGCTATGGTAGTAGAGAATACTTATTGTAAATTGTTTGGAAACTACAAATCCATTGTGAGCTGAAAGTGTTAAAACACCAGTAGAGAAACATGTGGTGTGGAACAATATCGCCCCCTACAGGTCTTTAGCATGCTTTTCAGCAACTGTGCCACCCAACTCTCCGAATGTCCCCCAACTTCTGGAAGGCTTGTGGGCAATAGGGTTATCCTATGATTTCAAGATGGCTGGCAATAGAGTGGCAAGGAGTCTGTCCTGGTCCACAGTGGTGGTCACTCATGAACCTGATGGTTTGGAGCTAGTCCAGCCAGATGTAAAGGATGAACAGACATCAGTGCCAAGAGAAAACACTGAGCGAGGCTCAAGTCTGCAGTTAGTCAGACAGGAGTCAGAGTGAGCATTGTCACAGCATCCCTGCGACCACCTCCTCACCTCATTGTACCTATGAACAGTGGAAGGAATGGCGTCACCAGACTGACTATTAGAGATGCAATGGGAGCTCTCCTCTGGCCAAGGTGAAAGACAACAGAGGAGGTCACTGATTCAGAGAAAAGTCCACACTAAGGAAGGGCTCTATGGACAAGACTCAGTGTTTACATTAATAGAGGAAGTAGCACTTACATGCTGGGTGGTAGCAGGAGACAATTGAAGCAGAAGAATAAAAAAGCTTGCTCACACCAGGCATGGTGGTGCACTCCTTTAATCTCAACACTTGAGAGGCAGAGGCAGGTGGATCTCTGTGAGATCGAGGCTAGCCTTGTCTACATAGTGAGTTCCAGGCCAGCCAGGTATAATCCAACCACAGCATGACAAGCTCTCACCATTTTGACATCTTTCCTTGCAGTCTTTTTCATATGCATGCTTCATAGCACATACACATTTTCATTTCCTACTTTCTCATTTATACATAAGCACCTCTGATAAGCAAAATACATTTAACTCTGAAAAACAGAGGCTGGAGAGATAGCTCAGAGACTAAGAGAACTTGCTGCTCTTCCAGAGGATCCAGGTTTGATTCCCAACATCTATCTCAGCTGGCTCACAACCACCTATCAGTCTGATTCCAGGGGATCCAATGGCCTCTTCTGGGTTCCCTGAGCACCTGTACATATTCACACAGATACATAAATTTTAAAAAAATAATTTTTAAAACAGTTTGGCAACTTTTTTAGAATTAACATTCACCTTATGAACCAGAAAGTCTATTTCCATATATTTACCTTAGAGAAAACTTATGTTAGCACTATACACACACACACACACACACACACACACACACATTCAATGTATGGTCTCACTATGTAGCTCAGGCAGACTTTTGACTTATGATCCTAAAGCAGGCAAGCACGGGGAAAAATTTATTAACCTGAGATTCAGCTTGGCTTGAGTTATGAATATCCCCCTCTCCTAATAAAGTACTTGGCAGTCTCAGTTCTTTACCTTTGTGAGCTAGGCACACAACACACTGCTTTATCCAAGCAATGTACCTAACAATCTCTAACCTCCACCTGCATCAGGCTACACATGCAACCCCCTCAGAACAATAGTGTAAGTGTCTGCTGACAGCAATTAAATTCCCAGAGTCTGTGAGAAGAATGGAACGCTGACCTGAAGAAGAAACCCTGGAACCCTAAGTATCTTCACTCATGTGGCCTGCTGCTCTCTTACAGTGCATTTTGATCTTTTCTATTGCTTTTCCATGAGTAAAGTTTCCTTGCCAGTTTTGCAAATCTGTATGAGACCTTATTTTCAATCATTTGGTTAAGAAGCCAGGGACCTGGAAACAGATGACCCCAACCTTGACCACGAGTAACATTCCTCCTCCCTCAGCCTTCTGAAATGCTGGGATATGCCATGGTGGACACAAAATCTTCTCCCCCCCCCTCATTCTTTTAATTTTGTGCATACATACCCTTCACCAATATACCAAACTGCCTAAGTCTGAAAATAAATGGCAGCTTAATTCTAGAACCTGTTAAGGGATTCACAATAAAAGAGCACAGTTGTTTTCAGATCCCAAGGAACATAACATTAACGTTGATTAGTTTGCCTTACAACCAGGTAATTGGTGCTAGCATCCACAGATAAGGAATACCACTCATCTTTTGTTTTTCTGGGACTGTGATACTTCACTCAACATAGTATCTTCTAGTTCCATCCATTTACCTGCAAAGCTCATGGTGTTATCTTTCTTTATTGCTGCATAGAACTCCATTGTGTAGATGTACCACATTTTCTCTATCCACTTGTCAGTTGAGGGACACTTGGGTTGGTTCTAGCTCTTCGCTATTGTGAAGAGAGTTGCAATAAACATGGCTGTTCATGCATCTTTGCAGAAGGATGAGTCTTGTGGGTATATACTCAGGAGTGGTATGACTAGGTCAGGTGGCAAGCTCATTTTGAGTCTCTTAAGTGTTCTCCACACTGCTTTCCATAGTGGCTGTATGAGTTTACATTCCTGACAGCAGTGGATGAGTGTTCCCCTTTCCCCACACCCTCTCCAGCATTTGGCATCATTTGTTTTCTTGATCCTAGCCAGTCTTATCAGAGTGAGATGATATACAAAATCTTCTACATGAAAGTCCAGAGCAGTTCACTGAACACTAAATGTCATTGAGTGGATAACGGCGAATATTAACATGTCCATGCAATGGAATACTATAATTAATCACTGATACATGCAATTACATGGCAGAATCTTAAAGAATGGGCTAAAATAAGCCTGTCTCAAAAGTTTACATACTTATGTTTCTTTTTTTTCTAGATAACAGCTTTATTTAAAAAAATAAAACCACACAAGTTCAGTTTTACAGAGAACAGGGATGAAATTGTGGTCAAACATAAAAATATGAATTGAATTGCTTCTTCTTAGATGGATCTTTCACATTGACTTGATCATATGGACACTGAAATGAAGTAAAACAGATTAAAGCAGACGATTTAGCAATCATCTCAGAAAAAGTACACGTCTCACAGTAGAAAAAGGAGACTGTTAAGAAAGATATTTAGATCATTAGATCTACCAAGTCTTGCAGACTAAGGAGAATGGCAACCTCAGGCAAATGGTCCTAATTAGGGTCTAGAAACCATTTCCTAAATATATCCTTCCAACTTCAAGAATTTTACTGTCAAACCTCTCTTAGAAAATCCTTGGGTCCACAGTTTACACAAAGCTCTTATGTATTTGATTAGAAACAGTTTACATCACAGGTAGGAGTAAACATAAAAGTGAAGACTGACTTTTAAAACACCATGTACAGTTAATACATGCATTTAGTGTCTATTCTTTACTCAGAAAATGGGCTAGTTAAAGGAATAACACTCTTCTAGCAACAAAACATACAAAGTGTTCTGTAAACAGAAGTTATCTGTTTAAAATCTTAAGCCAATAACAATGTACCTCAATGGTATGTCTTTTAATAGAAAAAAAAAAACGTTATTTCTCCTTTGTTCGTAATGGGGGAAAGGAAAGTTCATTCATTGTGATCACTAAACACAGACATATATCTATCGAAATAAACACATCAGGTGCTGCACCACCAAATTTGGAGTAATTTAGTTTCGTGGCTATTTTAAACATTGAGTAGAAAAAAGGGAGAAGGGAAAGAAGGAGGGAAGGAAAGAGGAAAGAAGGAGAGTGAGAAAAGGAAGGAGGAAGAGGGGGGAGAGAAAGAAGGAAAGAGGGAGGGAAGGAGAGAGGGAAGGAAGGAAGGAGAGGAGGGAGGGAGGAAGAGGGAGGGAGCTGTCTAGCAGTAGACAGCTGCATGGCATGGGAGGGAGGGAAGGAGAAGCAGCAAGTGGAGTGGACAGGAAGGAAGAAAGAAATCTTTATCATTTTNTCTTCCTTCCCCAGAAGACTGGCTCTTATTTCTCTGGTGCTGTTATTTGGGGGATGATCCAGAATCATTTCTGTCTGTCTCTGATTCTCTTTGTCTCTCTGTCTCTTCTCTCTCTCTCTCTCTCTCTCTCTCTCTCTCTCTCTCTCTCTCTCCCTCTGTTTTTCATTTCTTTCTGTCTCATGAGACGGCCTGATGAACCAGGTAGGATACAAGTCCTCCTTCTCTTTTTTATTTTTTATTTTTTTTGATGCTTTGTGTATTTCATACATCATTTTCCAATTCAGTTCAGGCATATTTCCATTTCGCTTACCCCCACCCCACCCCACACCATCACAGATCATGCATTCTGCCATAATTTACTGCATCTTTCTCTCAGTTTTCTTTTCATTTTTTTAGCAATAAGTGATAATGTATGAGTACAAGCATCCTTCATGTAAAACCAATTTGCAGGCTATTGTGCCCAAACCCACACAGCCCATGGGTCCCACCATCCAGTGCGGGGGCGGCTTGTATGTTCAATCAAGTTGATCAAATGTGAGTCCAGACTATATTGCTGTAGTTTCACCATTCACCCCAATCACAGCCCATACATTCTACCATGTCCCCTCTTCTGCTGATTGTTCCCTAGGCTTAGAAAAGGGGCACAGGTGGATGAGAAGCAAAACAGTCTACTTTTACTGGAGCTGTTGTCTTGGACTCTGGTCTATTCTGGCTGTTTCATTTCAAGGGCTGACAGTTTGTCCAGGAATAACCTTTCAATCTTACTAATGAAGCACAAGCAATTAGATATATATAGGTATTTAAACAGTGCTAATAGTTATGGTAGGTTATTTTGGTACAGACATATATGTTTGTATGGTATGTTAATCCATGAATTACATTTTTTCCCTGTTAATAATGACAGGGTCTTATTGTGGCTTATAACATCTCCTAACCAGTAGAGGATGTAAGCTTGTGGCATCAGCCATGGGTTATTCCTCCAAGGAGAGAGCTAATAGCCAATTAGATTTGGGATATACAGGCATATGGCTGCCTCTGCTGCACAGTGTTTCCAGGTA
>VZQC01008123.1:5516-116330 GCA_009823505.1 Rhizomys pruinosus
TCTGTTTGGAGTTCTATGTGCTTCGTGTATTTGTATTGGTTTGTCTTATTTTTAGTTTGGGGAAGTTTTCATCTATTATTCTGTTGAAGATCTGAACAATACCATTCTCTTGGGATTCTTCTCCTTCCTCTATTCCTATGATGTGGAGGTTTGATCTTTTCATAGTGTCCCACAGTTCCTGGTTGTTCCACTTTTGTGCATTTTTAAATTTTTCATAATCTTTCCTTGAGGTTTTTATTTGTTCTGTGTTATCTTCCAGGTCTGATATTCTTTGTTCTGCTTCCTCCATTCTGCTTCTGAGGCTTTTTCCATTCCTTTCCTCTGGATTGGATGAATGTGTGATTTCCTTTTTCATTTCCTCTTCTGATTTCTTTAGTATTTTTACTTCTTTTTGGAGCTTCTCAATCTCTTCCTGTAGCTCTTTGCTTTGCTGGCTGGTTTCCTTATCTTTTTCAGCATGGGATCTTTTCAGTGTTTCTACTTCCTTCTGGAGTTTGTCATTCTCTCTCTTTTTAGGTCCTTCTTGAGTTCTTCATTCTCTTTTCTTAGTTCTTTGATTTGCTCTTTATAATCTTGTAGTTCTTTAAATAAGTTCCCAGTTGTGTTTCTGATATCTGTGTCCTGGGCCCTCCCCAGGTGGATCCCACTGTAGGACTCTTCCATAGGGTTGGTAGAGCTTGGTGTGGAATTATCCTGCCCCTTTCCTGTGTTGTCTCTTCTTCGTGTTCCTGGCATATGGGCTTCTCCTTGCCTGTATTCCAATCTGAGTCCTAAATGCCTCTTCACTTGAAGGCTTGCTTTGCTTGCCTCCTTAAGATGCCTTCATAATCCCAGTTGGCAGGGGGAGGGGGGTGCTCTTTAGCCTGAGCCCCGGTACCTGAGTTTCAGCTGGTCTCAGGAGATCTCGGATCTCAATACTCACACAACCCTACCTTTTATACCAGGTGGGAGGATAACTCTGCCCCAACAGCCACAAAAGCCAATTAAGACAAAGACAACTGGATGAACGGATTAACTAGATTAAGTCAATGAACAATCAGCCTTGCTGAAGCACCCAGTTCCTACCTACCTTCATCTGCTTCAGCTGGTCTCAGGAGATCTCAGATCTCAAGACTCAAAAACTCACATAACCCTACCTTTTATACCAGCTGGGAGAATAACTCCACCCCCACAGCCACAGATGCCAATTAAGCCAAAAACAACTGGATTAATGGATTAACTAGATTAAATCAATCAACAATCAGCCTTGCTGAATCACCCAGCTCCTATCTTCCTAGCGCTTGCTTCAGCTGGTCCTGAGAGATCTCCCAGGCTGCCTTTTTGACTGTAGCCCTGTAATATAGCTTGAAGACTGGTAAAGTAAACTCCCCTGTATTGAACTTTTTGCTCAGGATTGCTTTAGCTGTTGGGAGTCTTTTGTTTTTCCATATGAATTTAAGGAGTTTTTCCCCAAGTCTCTGAAGAAGCTCATGGGATTTTTGATTGGGATTGCATTGAATTTTGAATATTAATTTGGGTAGAATAGACATTTTTACTATATTAATTCTTCCAATCCATGAGCATGAGAGGTCTTTCCATCTTTTGATGTCATTTTCAATCTCCTTCAAGGTTTTATAGTTTCACAGCAGAATTCTATAAAACATTTAAAGGGGTCTTACAACCATTATTACTCAAACTTCAGAATGATATAAACAGAGGGAAATCTCCCGAATTCCTTCTATGAAGCCAGCATTACTCTAATACCAAAACCAGGCAAGACATAACCAAAAAAGAAGACTATAGACCCATGTTATTAGTGTACACAGTTGCAAAAATTCTCAAAAAATACTTGCAAATCATACAGATCCACATCAAAAAGATCATCCATCATGATCAAGTTGGATTCATACCAGAGATGCAGGGATAGTTCAACATATATAAATCAATAAATAGCATAAAACACATAAATGGACTGAAAGACAAAAAACGCATGATCATCTCAATTGATGCAGAAAAAGCCTTTGACAAAATCCAGCATCCCTTCATGCTTAAAGTCCTAGAGGGAATTAGTCTGTAGGAAACATTCGTCAACATAATCAAATCCATATACAACAAACCCACTGCCAACATCATCCTAAATGGAAAAAAATTAGAAGGATTCCCTTTAAAGGCAAGGACTTGACAAGGCAGCCCCCTATTCCCACTCCTCTTCAATATAGTGCTTGAAATGCTTCCTAGGGCAATAAGACAAGAAAGGGAAATTAAAGGAGTACTAATTGGAAAAGAGGAAGTAAAACTATCCCTGTGGCAGATGATATGATAGTTTACCTAAGGGATGCTTAAACCTCAACCAGAAAACTCCTAGAAACAATTAAAAGTTTCAGTAAAATGGCAGGATACAAAATTAACCTAGAGAAATAAGCAGCCTTTCTTACACCAACAATAAGCAACTGGAGAAGGAATACAAGGAGGTCTTCCCACTCACAATAGCCTCAAAAAAATAAAATACCCGGAAACAAACCTAACTAAAGAGACCAAAGATGTCTACAATAAATATTTTGATTTTTGTTTTTAGATTCCTGTGAATGAGACTGTTTTCATGGTCTCCTCAACGTGTTTGTTATAGGTATATACAAAGACTACTGAGTTTCCTAAGTTGCTTTTGTTTCCTGGCACTTTGCTGAAATTATTTACCATTTCTAGAAGATTTCTGATGGAATTTTTGAGGTCTCATACGTAAAATCATATCATCTGCAAATAGGGACAATTTGACTTCTTTTCCTACTAGTGTCTCACTAATTTTCTTCTCCTTACTTCTTGCTGAAGCTGAGGCTTTAAGTATTATACTGAAAAGGAATGTAGAAAGTAGCCAGCCCACTAGTGTTCCTAATTTCATTGAGAATGCTTCAGGTTTTTATTCATTAGAATAGTGTTGGCTGTGGGTACAGCATTTGTGGCCTCTATTATGGAAGTATATTCCTTCCAGTACTATTCTCTCTAGTACATTTATCATGAAGACATGTTGGGTTTTGTCAAAGGCCTTTTCTGCATCTAAACAGGTGATCATGGATGCATTGTTTAAAAAGAATCCAAGAGGCTTGTCCACTGTCCTATGTTGGAAAATTCAATTTTAGATGCTTTTCTATCTCGCTCAGAAAAAAGGACCAAGTGTCCTTACGGTTTCAAGTTCTTTCCAGAAGATATGACACCATCTTCCCTATTCAAAATCCTAAGTGGTTTCCAGAGCAACCAATACTCAAACCCATCGTTTTTCCTGGCACTATCATTTCATTCAGTCCCACAGACCACATTACAGTTTTAAAAAGTAAAAAGGTATAACTGAAAAAATAAAGTTAGGAAAATATCACCAGGCAAAATCTAAGCCTATATAATAATTCCAACAAGACTCTGAGCATGATAAAATTGAAGAAAACTTTTCAATGTAGTTTTGGATTTGGGGTGTTAATGAAGATTTGGCAGAAAGGATAACATTTTAAAAGGGTAGTGTGGAAGTAAGGAAGAGTCAGACACAGAACAGAGATTGTGCCATGGTCTGGGGACAGCCAGATTCTTCTGGCCTCCCTTTTCTTCTATGACAAGCATACGGTCCCTGGCACTGAAATAGAATTAAGCTAAAGCTGTAAATGAGGTTTCCAGTAGGAAAAGCTGTCTCTCACAGAGTTCAGAGCAGAGCTGGGAGCAGTGCCAAGTGCTCATGAAGCAATTTTGGAAGGTTCAGCCAGAAAGGCAGGAATCCCTGTCCTTCCATCACTCACAGCCCTTTACAACTGGCATATTAGCGAATCAGGATCTTATGGTGCAAGTCAGAATTTGAAGTGGCTTGGGCAGTATCCATCTGTCTTCTTCCACACAGCTATATTTCTATTACCATCTTAACTTTAGCCAGTATGAATTTAAAAATGCCCATCTCTTCTCTATAGCCTTTGTGAAGATTCATGTCTCATTTTCTGAACCCCAATTCTACTGTACAGTTTCTTCTATAGTGGATTGTTCCTTACATTTGTGATTATCAGCTTCACTACATTATAAATGCTTCAGGGCAAAGGAGACGGGTTTCCTATCTTCTGTAGTATTTACTGTAATGGGTGTTTATTTGGATTCCTAAGGACTGAGTCTCCGTGATCCACATGCAAAGGTAAAACTAGGATGAAGTTTAAATGAAGTTCCCGCCTGTACTGAATCAATCCCAAAGTCAGTGTTCAGAAACAGTACCAAGAGAACATGGGTACAAGTGCTTTGATCTCAGCTATAAACCTGATTCTTTTGCTCTGAAACAAGAAATTGTTAAGAAAGAACAACTTCCTGGGGAAGATTTTTTTTTTCTTGTGGCACTTCCAGGAAAAATATTTACATATCCAGATGAAAGGTTTGCTTAGAGAAGTAAAGGGATGACTCCTCAAAAGAGATGCAAAAGAATGGGAAGGGCGGGAGGGGTGGGAGAGGGACACAGGTGTATATTCAATTAATGCATATTTAATTGATGTGAGTTCAACAAGTATCCAGTTTTGCCCAGACACTGTCTACAGGTAACATGGTGTTTTAGGACTGAGTAAAAGTAAATATGTGTATATTAAACAACATTGGTTTTCAGGCTCGAATAAAAACGGTAATGCACCTGAGTTAAATGGAGATATAAATTGCTGTTGTCCACATTTGTTTTACATAAAATCTGTATAACAATAGCTTTGGGATTGGCACATACAAATGTTCTCTATAATTTCTTTGTTGTACAGTATCACTTTGTAGCATTCTCTTTCACCTATAAGATGATTTAATGTAAAAATTAAGTTTGCTTCCAAGTTAATCACATACAGTCACCCAAAACAGCCTGGGTGAATTTGATGAAATCTGTGCCTTGATTCCACCCTACAGGTATGTATAATACAACTGTCTTCTGGAGACTCATGGGTCAAAAACAAAAACCTAAAAAAAAGGGGGGGGGATACAGATAGATATGAATCCTTTTCATCAAAAACCTTGCAATTCAAATCTGAAAACTACAGGAAAAGATTTGTATGTTCCAACAGGTCAAAATGTCACCAACTTAACAGCTGAGAAAGAAAAGATACAGCTTTGCATTGAGTAGGATGTACCAGAAAGTGCCAACAGAAAGGTTGACCCATCTGAACATTGAAAGGAAGAAAAGCCTCAGATTGCTACAAACATCAAACCCCTCTGTGGATCCTACTTGTAACAACTATTTATAATGAATGAGTCCTAACAAAACTTACCTTCTAGGTGCCGCAAAGGTTTTAATATGAGAGACTTTCTTACCTCCCCCCCCCATAGAACAAGGAGAAATATGATGATGAGAGGTCGTTCTCCAACTGTAAATTGGAGACAACTATTATAGAGGTAATCTCTTATATAATCGGTAAAACTGCCTTCTTTAATTGACTAATAGACATAGGAACTGTGAAAAGGAATATTCTCTATTCAGAAGCAAATATAATACTAAAGTCTCCTTAAGCTATGCACTTAAGCAAAATATATTAATACAGGAGCTCTGACATCAGCAATGGATTATTCTACCAAGGAGATGTTGGCCCAGGGATCCAAGCCCCCACAAACGGTAAAGGCTCCTTGCCTCTAAACTGGGATACCTGCAAGGCAATAAGGCCCTGCTGTTGAAGACCTGACGTTAACATGGGAAAGATGTATTGAGACCACACATGCAAGTGTACAGTTGGCCTCTGGAATACCAGAGAGTGTTACCAAAGGCCACTAAACCAAAAAAGCAAATATGGGTCTCCTTGAGTCAACACCAGCTACACCTCACCTGCCTGGAAATACTGTGCAGCAGAGGCAGCCATATGCCTGCATATCCCAAATCTAATTGGCTATTGGCTCTCTCCTTGGAGGAATAACCCACGGCTGATGCCACAAGCTTACATCCTCTAATGGTTAGGAGATGTTATAAGGCGCAGTAAGACCCTGTCATATTTAATAGGAAAAACATGTAATTCATGGATTAACATACCATCCAAACATCTGTGTCTATACCAAAGTAACCTACCATAACTATTAGTACTGTTTAAATACCTATATATCTAATTGCTTGTGCTTCGTTAGTAGGATCGAAAGGTTATTCCTGGACAAACTGTCAGCCCATGAAAGGAAACAGCCAGAATTGACCAGAGTCCAAGACAACAGCTCCAGAGAAAGTAGACTGTTTTGCCTTTCATCCACCTGTGCCCCTTTTCTAAGCCTAGGGAACAATCTACAGAAGAAGGGGTGTGGTAGAATGTAAGGGCTGCGACTGGGGTGAATAGTGAAACTACAGCAATATAGTCTGGACACTCATTTGATCAACTTGATTGAACATACAAGCCACCCCCTCCCCCGCTGGATGGTGGGACCCATGGGCTGTGTGGGTTTGGGCACAACTGCCTGCAAATTGGTTTTACATGAAGGATGCTTGTACGCATAAATTATCACTTATTGCTAAAAAATGGAAAAAGAACTGAGAGAGAGATGCAGGACAGTTATGGCGGAATGCATGATCTGGGATGGGGTGGGGTGGGGGAAGGGAAAGGGAAATATGCCTGAACTGAATTGGGAAATGATGTATGAAATACACAAAGCATCAATAAAAATGTTTTTAAATAAAAAAAGAGATGCAAAAGAAAGAGAAGACTATGGCATAAACAAATGAAATCTAAAGGATACACAGAAAGCATACGAAAAGTGTTTGATAAACTCTTCCCAAGTTAGAATCAGGAGAGGTTACATTTTGCTGTAGTACCAAATAATTCCCAAATACTTTGGCTTAAAATAACAATGTTGCTTCATAAGGTGGCTCAGCCAGTAAGGGCTTTTGCCACCCCATATGATGACCCAACTTCTACCCACATGGTGAAAGATGAACCATGAGTCTTCTGATCTTTCCATGCATGACCCCACATACCCTTGGCCCTCCTACAAATAAGTAGTAAAAAAAGAAATATTTTAAAATAAAAAAAAATTTAGGGGCATAATAACTAACACAGAAGGCCAAAGGTATTTTGAGCTTCATAGTGTGTTCAAAACTAGACTTGTGATCCAGTCTCAGCAATAACTAAACAAATAGATAAATGAATAAGTAATGTTAATAAATAAAGTCCATTTCATGTCATGCTATATACCGATCATATGCAGGATGGGAGCTTAGCTTGAATTACCATTCAAGATCAGGATTGACATGGATACTATGAACTAAACTTAGGTCTTCTGAAAGAACAGCAAGTTCACTTAAGTGCTTAGCCATTTCTCCAGCCCCCAAAGACATTTAAAATACACCATTTTCTATTCGATATTTTCTTCAGAATTGGATGGCAAATTAGAATCATAAAGAAACAACAGGTTTAAAACTACTAACTTATAACTATCCTCACCAGGTTATATTTCAAAATACCTTTGCCCTATTCTTGAACCATGAGATAAAGTAGGGAATTCATCAATCATTCATTCATTCTTTAATAGATATTTACTGGCTTCTATGTCAAGTCCTCTATAAGACACTGATGATTAAAAAAGATAAAGCGCATAAGAAAGTTCACCTGCTCATGATCCTCTTGATCTCTGATTACCCCATTATCACAACCTGCCCTGTTTCCAGGGAAAACCTGTTAGGTGTCAACTCTGGCCTGGATTGATAGAATTCTTAACTGTACTGCCAAAGACATGGTGATTTGAGCTAATATATCCTCTCTGAAAAGGTCCACTCTCTTTATCTGGCTCATTTCTCCTACTTTCATTCTTCATTCCTCACCCTCCTCAGCTTGTTCTTACTCCCTCACTATGGGATATGATCTACATCTATCTGAGTCAATTTACAGCTTATTTCCTTGGCTGTCTCACATTACTTCCTGATGTACTTTATCAATCATAGCCAGAACAGACTATTCTTGCCTCTTGATAATTTATGCTCTTTTATATGGCTCTATCCTCTGAATTCCTCCCAGTTGAATGAATAAATCGGTCTTGAATCTTAATTCCTTTGGTATGTCAATCATGTAGAAACCTAATTATGACAGGTGTTTATGCTTCAAAATTATATGCTAATCCCAGAAGTAGGGTGATAACAACTAGAGTCTTTAGCTATTCAGCTTCTGTTTTCTGGGTAAGAAGGAGGACCGAATGTTGTCTTCCTATGACATAGTGAAGGAGATGTGCCGGGTAGAACAAAATAGACTATTTCAAAGAATGCAGATACAGTCACTTCTTCAGAAAAATGAACAGTGGAGAAGAGTTAGCCTAGTTTAGAGGGCTGTAGATGGGAACCCTCTTGACAGCAAAACTACTGTCTATAACTGAGATAGCCTGTGGGCCTGAGAATTTGGAACAGTCATAAGTCAGACAGCCTGAACTAAACCTATTTCAATCTATAATAAGAGATATTAATGGGTGACAGTTGAGGAGAGTGGGAAGGACAGACAGTGACAAATCAAAATCTGTAGGCAGCAAAAGGGTTCAGCCAAGGCAGTGAAAGGTATAGGTGAAGGCAGAACTACCCTCATTAGCTAGTGGACCTCACCAACAGAATAACTCAGGACTTTGATACTCCTGAGCTAGAGTGGGTGGGGTGATCAACCTCTGAAGCCAGATGCCTTGTACAAAGGCTGAGAACTCTGAGACCCCAGCAGTCTACCTAATACCCACAGTCACATCCCTCCAACAGGGTTTTGAGAGTTAGTGGACTTTAAAAGTACAAAGACAGGTCTACCTGTATAGCTGTCACCGATGTACTTGTTTTTACACCTCCTAATTCAGTTGAGAATCACCCAAAGCTAGACTATTAGACTTCTTAGGGGGGTACAATCAAGGAGGTTACAGAAGAGTGGGAGAATTAGCTGAACACACACAACACATAATTAAATTTGGCTAGAAGTCATTCCCCTGTATGCAAAGGAGGAAAGCTACAAACCATGAATACCGCTCTAGGGCATGTCAGGTACCTGAGCAGTGCAGACTGGGCACCACCACAAGTAGTAGGAAGGTCAAGAGTCCAGAAGTTCAACTTCCCCACCTGTCTAAAACAGCCAATCTCCAGTGTCCCAGGTCCCAGAAGGAAGCTGGTCTAACACTAGACATTGACCATTCTTTGAGTATTTTATAGTTTTTCACTATGTATTTTTTTTACTCTTTACACATCTATCTAATTTTATTAATGTGTTTTATTGTTGGATAATATTTTGTTGTTTTCCTTTGTTATTTTACTTTTCTGACAACAATTTCTGGCTTTGTCCTTTCTGACACACTAAATACTTGTGCTGGTTATATTTTGTCAACTTGACACAAACTGGAATCACCTGGTACAAAGGGACCTCAATTGAAGGATTTCTTTCATTATATTCACCTGATGGGGCTGTCTGGGGAATATCTTCTTGACTGATATTTGATGTACGACCATCCAGCCCACTGTGGAAGATGTCATACCTGGGCATTTAGGTCTGGAATGTATAGGAATCATGGCTAAACATGCCTAGAGAGCAAGCCAGTAAGCAGTGTTCCTCCATGGTCTCTGCTTCAGTTGGTGCCTCCTGGTTCCTTCCTTGAGCTCCTGCCTTGTCTCCCTCAATGCTGGACTATAACATGAACGAAAACTTTCCTCCACAGGTTGCTTTTGTTAGTGATTTTTTTTTCTAGTTTCTTTTTGAGAATTTTATTTGCATCATTTCCACCACTTGTTGTCCCACCCCCGACGCATGATATGTCTTCTCTAATCCCTTTCAATTCCTTGTCCTCTTCTTTGATTATTACAGTTGGATAGCCATACATACATTTTTAGTATATATAATATATAAAATAAACACATTTTATAATACAGTCCATTTAATGGTGGTTATGTGTACATATGTTTAGGGCTACCCACTTATCAGAGAGCTAGCATGTCTAGGATGCTTTATCTACCGACAACTGTCTTATTCCTCTTGCTCTTAGAATATTTCCATCCCCTCTTCTGTGATGTTTCACTTTGTTCCCTGGGCCTTGGGCATAGAGGTTGCACTATTGATGTATGAGTTAGGGCTGAATACAAGACAGTCGCTTATCCTCTGTGTTTTCATCAGTTGTGGAACTTTGTAATAATCTCCATCTGTTGCAAAAATATACTTCTCTGATGAGTGGTGGGAGCTACATTTGTTTGCAAATATAATGACATGTATTTGGGATATAGTAAGAGATTATGTTGGCTGAGGAATGCGGCAGCAGTAGGTTCTTCTTTAGGGTCTATGACCTCTCTAATCATGTGTGCTTGACTATGTTTAGATTACAATGCATGGATTCCTATGTTCATATTGAGTGGGACATAAGTTCAATTAGCCGTTGATCACCACACAAATAAAAATGACTCCTGGGACATTAAGCTGACACAATGGGCCTTGGCACAAAGGACAGTATAAATTACAGTGTGGGGGGTGAGGGGGAGCATGCTTTAGAAGGATGCCAATGAGAAAGGACCTTTAAAGGGGATTAATATTGTTTGCAATGTTCTATATGAAATATACAAAAATTCAAGAAAAATGTGCTACTGTTATACCATAAAAGATCATTTTCTCAGCTGGTCATCATTGTTTCTAGGCTTTACAGCTTGACAGGGTCGCTGCTTTTCTCCCTTGGTAGCCTACATAGTCCTTCTGATACTATGAGAACTACTCTTCTGAATGGGAGATTCCAGGTCGATTCTAGCTCAAATGTTCCAAGTCCTGTGATGGAAATTTGTTGTTTGTTCTGTGTTAGGGTCTTATCTTCAAGTTGTCGGGGACAACTAAGAGCAGTGGCAATAGTGTGTTCTATATAGCAACAGAAAAGGAAATCAGTGATTTCATCAATAAGTGATAATTTGTGAGTACAAGCATCCTTCATGCAAAACCAATTTGCAAGCAGTTGTGCCCAAACCCACAAAGCTCATGGGTCCCACCATCCAGCAGAGGGGGTTTGTATGTTCAATCAAGTTGATCAAATGAGTGTCCAGTCTATATTGCTGTAGTTTCACCATTAACCCCTATCACAGCCCTTACATTCTACCACGCCCGCTCTTCCGCAGATTGTTCCCTAGGCTTAGAAAAGGGGTACAGGTGGATGAGAAGCAAAACACTCTGGAGCTGATATCTTGGTCTCTAGTCAATTCTGGCTGTTTTCTTTCATGGGCTGCCAGCTTGTCCAGGCATAACCTTTCGATCCTACTAATGAAGCACATGCAATTAGAAATATAGGTATTTAAACAGTATAATATATAGCCTTTCTATCCTACTAATGAAGCACACGCAATTAGATATATAGGTATTTAAACAGTACTAATTGTTATGGTAGGTTACTTTGGTATAGACACAGATGTTTGGATGGTATGTTAATTCATGAATTACATTTTCTTCTGTTAAGTATGGCAGGGTCTTCGTGTGGTTTATAACATCTCCTAACCATTAGAGGATGTAAGCTTGTGGCATCAGCCGTGGGTTATTCCTCCAAGGAGAGAGCTAATAGCCAATTAGATTTGGGATATACAGACATATGGCTGCCACTGCTGCACAGTATTTCCAGGTAGATGAGGTGTAGCTTTACTATATTTTTTAACATTTAAGGTTTTTCTAATTTCTTGCTCTTTTCTCTTTCCCTTCGTAACATTCATTTCTGCTTTCCTGCCTTATCTTTCCTTTTATTGAAACTGCTTCTCTGTTTTTTCTCCTCTCTGTCCCTATCCTTTACCTGATACATTTACTATTTCTATATTTGTCATAAAGCTGTGTGTGTGTGGTGCTGCATGTGCACACATACATGTGGAGAAGTATTTACACTGTGTTTATGTACATATTCAAGCCAGAGTCCTGGTATCTTTCTTAGTCACCCTCCACATTATTTGAGACATTGTCTTTCATTGCATTTGGATCTCATTGATTGGCTATACTAGCTGGCCACTGAACTACGGGGTTCTGCCTATATCCACATCTTCAGTACTCTCAACACTGGGATTATAGATAGGTACAATACACCCAGCTTTTACATCAGTGCTAGAGACCTCAATTCAAGTTCTTACCTTTGGATGACAGCCACTTTGTCCAGTGAGCCATGTTCCCAGTCCTTAAGTTAAACAATTTTTAATTTAATAGCACACTAAACATTAACTTTGCTTATTTCTGTTTTATGGTATTTGATGATATATTTGTGGATTTAACATGCTTTTAAGAGCATTTCTATGTGTTGTATGCTTTGATGTTGCTCTGTAACACTTTCTATTTTCCTTTATGAGTAGCATAGAAGATAGAGCCATTGAAAGTAGCTGTTTATGAGAAAGATGCTAAAACTGATATCCCAATCACCAGATGCAGAAAGCAAAACAGGCTACCTAATCTGATTATAAATCCTTAGCTGATGAATTCAAAGATGCTAAACTGAATAAAAGTCTAGAAGATATTACAATGTACTGAAAATAGTAAATAACCTCAAAGAGAATTCAAACAAATAGATGAAGTACACAAATCAATATTAGATATGAAGAAGAAAGCTAACAACATAAAGTTCAGAAAAAATAAAAGAGGAATTCAGCAAGGAAATTAAGATTTTTTAATTAAAGAAATGCTGTAAGGTAATCAGTGATTATTGCAATAATATGTGCTATTTTGAGAATCTTTTGGACTACCCTAACCAACAAATTAGAGAGAGAATTTAAAGCTAAGACCCTATTGCTGAACACAGGGCTTGAAACAATGGAGCTGGAATTGACCTGGAAGCCTCCTCCCTGAAGGCTACCTCTCATAATTTTAGAGGACTCTAAGTAAGCTAGCAAGGTAGAGAATAAGCAATTACAGCCTAATTATCTTGATAAAAACAATGGCTTTCACAGCAAATTATCTTGGTACAGTAGTTGCAGTTTTATCTTAGGTGTAATCAACAGGTAAAAAAGCAGACTTAAAGCCTGCTCAGTGGTAGAGAACTCATGTATAGCACTGTACATAACCAACATAACCAAACACCTAAAGCTGAAGAGGCCATAGTTCTTAGAGAAAGCCATGTATCTGTCACATTCCTAGACAAATGTAATTTCTTACCATATTCTAAATGTGTATCCTTATATTTAAAAAGAATTATACCATTCGTCACTCTTCAAAAAGGCTTCTCCCTGTAACAGATGGAGACTGTTATAGAATTCTACAAGTGGTCTCACACAGAGAATAAGTGTCTCAGAGGAGAGATGCCCAGACCTAAGTGACATATGTACAATAGAACCTCACCACTTAAGGCTCACAGAACACAGTGGGACAGGATGTAGAGTTCATAATAAGCATCTCTCAATGCTCACAAGCAAATGTTCCCCATACAGCAAGGGTGCTGAACGTGGAAATCCTCAAGTGCCCAAAATGTAGAGGTAAGAGACTGCAGAATTTGTGTCCCTGGATAGCATGCATATTATATCTCACCCACCAAGGGCTCAGGGACCATTGAGGAAGAAGGGACAGAAAGATTCTAATAGTCCTGGGTAGTGCATAACCATAAGAAAATAGAGCCCTCCTGGCTTCTGAAAACTTGTTCCTATGAATTTACAGCAATTGTTACAGCATGCATAAGACTCATAGAAAATATATCAGAGAAAGAACAACATACAACTGGGGAAAGAGACAGGAGGGTCCAGCTGTAGCTGAGTAACTATTGGCAGCTTATCATTGCTGGGTGAGGGAGAGTCAGTCTTCATTAAGGGAGTGATGCTATATAGGTGGAAAGGCTCTAGTAGATAAAATCACAGCAAGGGACATCTGGGTAAACAAACATGACTTAACAGGCCTTAATATACATGACAAAAGGCATGAAATTCTGTTGGGTTGGCCATGGAGGATATGATAGAAGAGGGAGTCTAAATATGATTAAGATGTCTTACATGCCATGCATAAAAATTCAATAATATATACATTAAAAATAATCCTGTAAACTAAAATTTCAATAAATCAAGTACAGTGCCTAGTGAAAAACACCACTAATAAACTTGACAAAGCAGAAAATATAATATCAGGGATGTTCAAACATCAAACACAGAAAGAATAAATTTCACAAGTGGAGAAAGAATAAATTTCACAAGTGGAGAAGATAAACAGAAGAGGAATAGGAAGAAACCTATTATGTGTATGAAATCCATTGTTCCTCCAACACAATGGACACTTAATAATGATGTGAGAGAAAAGAACAAGCAATAATCCAGGCAACCAACCAAAGAATTATAAGAATTATCATAAAACTTTCAATAATAACACTAAGAGTAAATGGCCTCAACCAAACTATAAAAAAATGACCATCAGAATGGATTAAAAAACTGCACTGAACTCCTGTTGACTCTAAGATATACATCACTCACAAAGATGCCCACTGGGCTGGGAGGATAGTGCAGCCATTAAAGCTGAGTCTAAGAAGTGAAAAAAAAAATGCCCACAGACTGAAAGTCAAAGGATGGAACTCAACTTCTCAAGTGAAATCACAGCTTTTCTTATATCAAATAAAATAGATTCAACATCACTATTATTCACAAGAGATAAAGGAAGTCTCTCTCTCTCTCTCTCTCTCTCTCTCTATATATATATGTATATACATATATATATATATATATATATGTATATCAATAAGGAGAATAATTCTAGAACATATGACAATTATAAACAAATATGCATTAAACATTTGGGTATGCAGTTTCATGAAACAAAAGCTAATGGCCATTAAACGTCACATATGTCAAAATACAATAATGCTAGATGACTTTGATAATCTCCCTATTTAGGTCACCCAAACTAAAAATCAACAAACTACCAACATAAATTACCCATAGTTGAAATGGGCTTAGCAGACATATATAATCTATTTCTCATAGCAGATTTTCCATATACACTCTTTTCGGCAGTCCAGGGAACTACTTCCTAAAGCAGATCACAGTCTAAGTCACTAAGTAATTCTTAATAAATGCAAAGAAATTAAAATAGTTTTATATTATCAGATCATACCATAAAAACTAAAACTATAAATCAACATCAACTGAAACCAGAAACTATATAAATATTAAATACTATATAATATAGCGTTTAAATTTTATTTATGTGTCCTTTAGTTTATGTATATGAGTGTTTTGTCTTTATGCATGTAAGTTCACCCGAGTATGTAATGCTTGCAGAGGCCTGAGGAGGGTGCCAGACACCATGGAAGTGGAGTTACAGATGGTTATTAGCCTCCATATGGGTGTTGGGAACAAAGCCCAGTTCATGTGTAAAAAATAGCCAGTACTCTTAACCAGTGATCCATCTTTCCATTCCGACTCTACAATAGACTATTCAGAGGATCATTGAGGTAATCAGAGATAATTAAAATATTCATAGGGTTACATGAAAATAAAAGTACAACTTACTAGAGTCTTTGGAATAAAGCTAAGGCATTTGTAAGAGGAAAATTGATGCACATGCATGATCACATTAAAAACAACTCAAATCAATAACCTATTGATGAACTTCAAAGATTTAGAAAGATAAGAACAAGCCAAACCCAAACGTAGTCAATTTTAAGAGATAACAATAATCACAGAAACAAGTTAAACCAATTAAGCTTGACATCTCTACTAGGTTAGGAGAGCTCATAGAGCCACAGTAAGACGCCTGTCATACTTCAGGAAAAATGTAATTCAAGGATCAACATATCATCTAAAATCATATGTGTCCTATAACCAAAGTAACGTACCATAACTATTAACGTTGTTTAAATACCAATAACATCTAATTGCTTTGTGCTTCATTAGTAGGATCGAACGGTTAAGCCTGGACAAGCTGTCGCCCTGAAAAGGAACAGCAGAAATTTGACCAGAGTCGCAAGACAACAGCTTCCAGAGAGAGTGGACTGATCTGCTTTTCATCCACTGTGCCCCTTTTTCTAAGCCCAGGGAATAATCTGCGGAAGAGGGGACATGGTAAGAAATGTAAGGGCTGTGATTGGGGGTGAATGGTGAAACTACAGCGGTGTAGTCTGGACCCTCATTTGATCGGCCTGATTGAAGCATACAACCCCTTACCACACGCTGGAGGGTGGGGCTGTGGGGTTTTTTCGGGCAAGGCACGGCAGCCTGCAGATTGGTTTGCATGAAGGGAATGCTTATACTCATGGAATTATCACTTATAGCTAAAAAATAAAATAAAATAACATAAAACCTGAGAGAATATGCAGGACAGTTTAATGGCAGAATGCATGATCTCGTTGGGGTGGGGGTGGGGGGGCGATATGGCCTGAACTGAGTTGGAGGATGATGTGTGAAATGCACAAAGCATCAATAAAAAAATGTTAAAAAAAAAAAAAAAGAAATTCAGACTGAACCAGCAACACATAAAATTAATCAAATAAAGATTTGGTTTCTTGGGAAAAATAAAAGAATTGACAGACAAGGATGATTAAAGTTCTGTCTTATTAAAAACACGGCTATTTTATGTTAAGTATTTTTATAATATTTGTTTTATTAATGTTTATTTATCTATTTTTAAAGAGATTCACAACATAAGAGCACATTTGTTTTTGGATCACATTAATGGTGCTCACTTTGCCATACAATTAGGTAATTAGCACTAGCATCCACAGATGAGGGATACCATTTGTCCTTTGTTTTTCTGGGACTGGGTTACTTCACTTAGCATGATATCTTCTAGCTCCATCCATGTACCTGCAAAGCTCATGATGTCATCTTTCTTTACTGCAGCATAGAACTCCATTGTGTAGATGTACCACATTTTCTCTATCAATCCATCAGTTGAGGGGGACTTGGGTTAGTTTCAGCTCTTTGCTATTGAGAAGAGAGCTGCAATAAACATGGCTGTGCATGTATCTCTGCAGTAAGATGAGTCTTGAGGGTATATACCCAGGAGTGGTATGGCTGGGTCAGGTGGCAAGTTCATTCCGAGTCTTCCAAGGGTTCTCCACACTGCTTTCCATAGTGGTTGTCTGAGTTTACATTCCCACCAGCTGTGGATGAGTGCTCCACTGCTTTCCCCATAACCTCTCCAGCATTTGGTATCATTTGTTTTCTTGATCCTAGCCAGTCTTATCAGAGTGAGATGATATTTTAAAGTGGTTTTAATTTTCATTTCCTTAACTATTAGCTATGTTGAACACTTTTTAAGATGTTTCTCAGCCATCTCTAATTCCTCACTTGTGAAATCTCTGTTCAGCTCTTTGCTCCATAGTTGAGTTTAATGAGGTCCCATTTGTCAATTGTTGACCTTATTTCTTGCTCAGCTGCTGTCTGATTTAGGAAGTCTTTTCCTTATGTCCTGTAGTCTGCTGCCAACTTTTTCTTCTATCACCTTCAGAGTTTTAGGTTTCACATTGAGGTCTTTGATCCATCTGGAGTTGACTTTTGTACAGGGAGATAGGTAGGGGTTTAATTTCATTCTTCTACAAGTGGTGATCCAATTTTGCCAACACCACTTGCTGAGGATGCTGCCTTTCCTCCATTGTGTCTTCTTGGCCCCCTTGTCAAATATGAGGTGGCTGACATTGTATGCGCTCAAGTTTGGATCTTCAGTTTTGTTGCATTGGTCAACAGGTCTGTTCTTGTGCCAGTACCAAACTGTTTTTATAGCCCTGTAGTATAGTTTGAAATCTGGTATAGAGATCCCCCCTGTATTGCTCTTTTCGCTCAAAAGAGTTGCTTTGGCTATTTGGGGTCTTTTGTTTTTCTAAATGAAATTAAAGACATTTTTTCCAAGCCTGTGAAGAAACTTGGGGATTTTGATTGGGATTGCATTAAATCTGTACAAGAGTTTGGGTAGAATGGACATTTTGACTATATTAATTTTCCCAATCCATGAGCATGGGAGGTTTTTCCATCTTCTGATGTCTTCTTCAATATCCTTCTTTAGGGGTTTAAAATTTTTTTGTAGGGATCTTTGGTGTCTTTGGTTAGGTTTGTCCTTCCTGTTTGAGTTCCATCTAGTGAAACTGGCCTTAATTCAATAAGAAATTGGTTGATGATTCCCATAATATTAGTGCCACTATTGTACCCCTGGGATATCTTGCAAATGTGGCCATTATTGTAGCTCTCAGGGTTCATAACTGGGTAATAGTCATGGTACTTTCTCTTCTGATGCATAGTTGATGCATAGTACCTTCCATTACTGTGAAAGCTAATTAATGGTGGTGACTAGATGGTCAGTACCATCTTGATTTCTCCATGTTTATGACTCATATTTGTAGTGTCTTCAACAATAGGATGTTCCCATCAAGTTCTGTATAATAAGCAAGACCTTGTCAACAGTCAGTAATGTTTGGGAGCCCAACGGTACCCACTGCCCAGCAAAATAGTTAACAACTTACTGGAATTAGGCTTTCTATTTACTATGTAGATCTCAAAGAGATATGCCTGCTTCTGCCTCCCATGTTCTGGGATTAAAGTCATGCACCAGCATACCTGACTAAATTTTGTGTTCTGAACAGTGGTATAATATTCCATTATATAAATGTACCACCCTATCTATTCATCAGTCAATAAGCATCTACATAGTTTCCAATTGCTGAATGTTATGAATAGAGTAGCAATGAACATGAATGAGCAAGTGTCTATATAGTAAGCTATAGAATCTTTTGGGGATATGCCCAACAGTGTTGTAACTGTATCATATGTTACAGGAATTTCCAACTTTCTGAAGAAACACTACACGTATTTCCATAAGTGACTGCACCTGTTTGTACTCCCATGAGCAGTTAATAAGTGTTCCATTTCCCTACATCCACAACAGGATTTCTTGACATTTGTTTTATTTTTAATGTATACTTTATTGGCTTTTTATGCATTTCAGATAATATATATTAATCAAATTTAGACTCCCTCCCCCATCCATAAACCTCCTTCATTCTGTCACATATGTGAAGACCTATCTGGTCAAGCATTTGTATCCAGATGTAGTCTCATTGCAAATCCATCCACTGGAGTTGAATAAGCCTATCTGGAGTCACCCCCTTAAAGATAATCAACTCTTTCTCATAATCAGTTGCCAGTAACTCCTCTGCTAAAGTTGGAGCCTGCTGCCCAGTTCCTCAGTTCCATATGGGTTTGTATCTGATTGAGTTAGCATGGGTATTAGGCATGCTTTCACCATTGTTGCATGTTTATATGAGCAAATTCCTAGAGGCCTGA
Organism: Rhizomys pruinosus; assembly: GCA_009823505.1. Taxonomy (NCBI): domain Eukaryota; kingdom Metazoa; phylum Chordata; class Mammalia; order Rodentia; family Spalacidae; genus Rhizomys; species Rhizomys pruinosus. The sequence goes on from VZQC01008123.1 coordinate 24,637, forward strand.
AGTCTCATGCCCTCTTCTGCAATGCTCCTTGAGCCATGGGTGGGTGAGGTTTAATATGGGAGCCCTATCCAAATACACTTACTCTTTAGTCTCTTATTCACTACACGTAGGCCAGTTATCCCTTCTGTGTGCATTTATACCCTGTTGTATGAGGAAGCTTAGCCGGTGCATGTTGAGAGATGCATTAATATTACCTCTACCCTTTGTTCCACTATGTTCCGTGAACCTTAGATATAGAGTTTCTACTGTATACATATCATTTAGAGCTAGGCATCTCTGAGACATATGTTCTCTGTATATGACCAGTTGTGGAACTCTGTTATAACTTCTATCTGTTGCAAAAAGAAGCTTATCTGAGCGGTATGTGATACACTTTTCAGTAAATATAGGAATCTTTATTTAGCATAGAGTAAGAAATTTCATTTGTTTAGAAAAAAAACTTATCTTCATAATTTATGTTTTTTCTTAGCCAGTTAACTGGGTTAAGATGAAATTTCAAAGTAGTTTTTATAAACATTTAAAATATTTCTCAGCCATTTGTACTTTATCTTTTGAGTACTCTGTTTAGCTCCTTCCCACAATTTTTAATTTGGTCATTTGTTTTTCCTGAATTTTAAGTTTCTTTTTTAGTTTGTTGTATATTCTAAGCAGTAACCCTTTGTCAAGTATATATCTGGGAAAAGACTATTTTCCCATTTAGTACACTGACTCTTGACTTGACAGATCGTAGCCTTTGCTCTACAGATATTTTAACCATGTATCTGAAGGCCTTGGAGTAAAAAAAGTCACACTTAAAAGTTATCAACAGAACATCTGCATTGAAAATTTTAAAAGAGACTGGGCTAAAGATAAAAAACAAGTATGGCAGAATGCATGAGCTCTGGTGGGGTGCAGGGGGCAAGAAGGGGGAATGGGTCTGGATTTGATTGGGAAATCTTGTATGAAATGCACAAAGCTTCAATAAAAATTGGCTTTGGAATAGAAAAAAATTATCCAAGGGAAAAACTCATCAAAATCAGGACTAAAATTAATGAAATATAAATGCAAAAGAGCTAAACAATAGAAAGCAATAATGCAATGAGTTCATTCTTTGAACTGATTAACAAGTTTAACAAACCTTTAGCAAAATTAATCCAAAGAGAAATATGGCCCATACAGATAAAATCAGAGATGAAAAGGAAAACATGACAACTGATACTGAGGAAATCCAGATAATGTATGGACATACCTTAAAATATTATATTCAACCAAACTGGAAAATTCTAAAAGAAATAGATGAATTCCTAGATATTTATGACCTACCAAAGTTAAATCAAGATGAAGTAAACAATTAAAAAGGTCCATAACAACCAAATTACCAATGAGACAGAAACAGTAATTAATGCTTTACTACTAATAAAAGCCCAGTGCCAGATGGCTATAGCACAGAATCCCAGCAGACCTTCAAAAAATAACTAACATCAATACTACACAAATTATTTCATAAAAATAGAAAAGGTAGGAGCACTTCCAAACTCTTTTTACAAAGTCAGTATTACACTGATACCAAAACCAAAGTTTCAAAAGATAAAGAAAATTAGAGGCTAATCTCTATGATGAACATTCATACAAAATGCAGAAGTCTATCAAAAATTATCCCCCATGATTAAGTTGGCTTCATCTCAGGGATACAGGGATGATTCGACATACACAAATCAATAAACAGACTCAAAGAAAGGAACAAGATCATCTCATTAGATGAGGAAAAGGCCTTAGACAAAAATTAAACATCCATTCATCATAAAATATATGGAGAATCTAGGGGTACAGTAAATATATCTCAATATAGCAAAGGTAATATAGACCAAGACAACACCAAACATCATTTTAAACAGAGTAAAATGCAAAACATTTATGCTAAAATCAGGAATGAGCTAAAGAAGCCCATTCTCTCCATTATTGTTCAATATAGTGCTTGAAGTTTTAGCTAGAGTAATAATATAAGTGAAAGAGATAAAGAGGATACAACCTGAAAAGGAAGAAGTCAAGGTAACCCTATTTGCAGATTATATGATTCTATACTATATGTAAGTGACCCTAAATACCACACCAAAATAGTCCTAGAGCTGATGTGTATACAATTAGCAAATTAACAGTCTACAAAATTAAAACAAAAAATCAGTAGTCTTCCTATACAACAATAATAAAAATATTGAGAAAAAAACAGACAAAAATACCCATTTGCATCAGCCTCTAATCTCATAAAATATTTGAAATAAATCTAACCAAAGTAGTAAAAGATATGTGTGCTAAAATTTTTATAATATTAAAGAAAGAAATAAAATAAGATGCCAGAAAATAAATAGACCTTCCTTTCTCATTGAAAGGTACATAAATATCGGGGCTGGAGAGATGGCCTAGCAGTTAAGAGCACCGACTGCTCTTACAGAGGACCTGGGTTCGATCCCCAGCACCCACATGGCAGCTGAGAACCGTCTGTAACTCCAATTCCAGGAGAACTCCAGTTCCAGGGGAATCCGACACCCTCTTCTACCTCCGTGGCATTGCACGACATGGGTGCACAAACCTACATGCAGACAGTACATTCATACACATAAATAAAAAATTTTAAAAAGAAACTTAAAAAAAAAAAAAGAAAGGTACATGTCCTAGTTTGTCTTCCATTGCTGTGACAAAACACTCTGACTGACACCAACTTGTGAAGGAAAGGGTTTATTCAGCTTATATCTCCTGGGTCACAGTTCATCACTTAAGGAGCCCAAGGCAGGCACTCAGGGCAGGAACCTGGAGGCAGTAGCTGAACCACAGGCCATGGAAGAATGCTGTTCACTGGCTTGCTCCCCTTTGAAACTAGAAACTTCACAAGCCAGGCCTCCATCTTCTACAACTCCTTCAGCAAAACTGCTCCAAGCTCCACAGCAACAATCTTTAGGCATTCAACGATCTTCCCAAAAACTTATTTCATAGGGAAGAATCAGGCACTCTCAAACAAAACCTAAGTCCAGCAAAGTAGCTCAAACCTGGACATCTGGGATTCACTCACGATCTTCTGGGCTCCAAAGGGTTTCGGCAGCTCCTCCTCTCCAACTCTGCTGTCAGTGGCAAATCTGGCACTCGGCAGCAGCTGTAGCCAGATCAGTCTTGATGAGTGGAAGTCCATGCTGTCGAGCCCATGCATAACCTCCATCTCTGCCACCATGACCACTTTGTTCATGGGCCCATTGAGCATAAACAGGGAGAGCTGGAGAAAGAGGCTGACTATCCACAGAACGAGTCATCTGATCTACTTGATTATTAAACTCATCCTCTGCTGATTGATCACCTTTTGATGAGCATTATACTGAGACCAATGTATCGTTCACATCCTTTGACCATTCAGAGAGCTCTATCCACATACTTCTTCCCAAATGTCTTTCTCAGTACATAAATATTGTAAAAATGAACATCCTTTCAAATCAATGAAGAGACTAAACAGAATTCCCATCAAAATCCCAATGCACCTAACTCTTCACAGAAGTTGAAAAAATAATCTTAAATTTTATATGTAAACACACAAAAACCAGAATAGCCAAAACAATCCTGAACAAGAAAAGAAGATATAAGAGATATCACTAGTGCTGATTTAGCATTATACTACATACAGAGCTATAGTAATGAAAACAGAATGGTATGGGTATAGAAGGAAACATAGTGATCCATGGGATGGAATTGAGAATCCATGCACCTACAAACAACTGGTTTTTGACAAAGCAGTAAGTAATATATATTGATGTAAAGACTAATTTTTAACTAATAGTTCTGGTCAAACCGGTTAACTACATGTAGAAGAATGTAACTAGATAGTTTTCTCATATCCTGTACAAACTCATTCCAAATGGATAAATGACAACAAACCCACAGAAGACCTGATAACCTGAATCTGACAGAAGAGCAAGTATGAGACTTCAAGAGAAGAACCCCGATACCACAGGCATTAAGACCACGTGAAATTATTTGTACAGTGATACCCTTTCAGTCATACTAACAAAGCTCAGCTATTGGTATGTACAGGCATTAAGCAGTACCACTTATTGTGTCAAGCAAGCTTGAGCATAGACACAGTGCTTGGATGGTATGTCTAATCCGCAACTGTGGTTTCTCTATGAGGGTGAAAGTTCTTATTGGAGCTTTGTTAGTATGACTGAAAAGGGTATCGCTGTAAAAGCTGTCAATCCGTGAAGGGAAACAAATGAACAGACCGGAGTCCAAAATGACAACTCCAAAGAAATTAGACTGTTTTCTTCTCACCCACTTGTGCCCCTTTCCCAAAGCCTAGGGAACAAACTGCAGAAGAGGAGGCGTGGTAGATTGTAAGGGCTGTGGAGAGATAGGGGTGAATCGTGAGACTATAGGAATATAGTCTGGACACCTGATTGATCAACATGCCTGTGCATACAAGCTTCTCCAACTGGACTATGGGAACCTTGGGTTGTTCAAAATTTGGACATAGATACTTGCAAAATGCACCAATTACTTAATTGTAAAAAAAAAAAAAAGAAATTATTTGTAATATTAATCCAAATTAAACTATACAGAGAGAGAAGAGATTGCTCTTTGAAATATATCTGGAGTGATTTGTAATTATTAAAATAATCCATAGTGCCATGAAAAAATAGTCACTGAAAACCAGAGTTCCACCTGACTTTGATCACTGGGACCAATGCTTCCTTTCTTCTTTTTAAAAAGATTTTTGCTATATACCACAGATCATCCTTGAACTCACTATACCACCCTGATTGACCTTGAACTCCCAAAGTCCATCCAACCTCAACCTCATGAGTGCTGAAATAATAGGAATGTGTCACCAGACCCTGCTATATCAAAAGATATTAAAATCCTAAAGGATCCCCATCTCTGGAGAAGAGTTCACCATCCTCTGCCAACCCAGCTCATCTGATTTGAACCCTGCCTAGGCCTGATCCATTTTTTTCAAGTAGAGGAAAATGATTTGGGCTCTACCTCCCTAGTGCATTCCTCCATTTAGCCCCATCCTTAGTTTTCCTGTCTTGATCTTGGAATTAATGTTCCTAGCATGTCACTTCATACTTCCAGACTACCAAATGATAATGACTAATAGAAAGCCATGGCCACTGGCCCCACTGGACTACATGTCTTAGTACCCCTTGTTATATATCCAATGTCTTTACCACCAATTGCCGAGCACTGAAACTGATTAAAGGCATCCTTGAGATGCAATTGTGGAAATAGTGTTCCCTCTGCTCCAGGCTACCATGGCCACCAGATGTTGTTTTTCTCCTGGACTTTATGGTATTCCAGTTCTCGGAACAGGAGGCCCTCAGAGAAGACTTGGGTTCCTGCTCACTTTAAAGCTGATTCTTAATACTTATCTTTCAGAATTCATCAAAAGATGAATAACAAAAGTTAGAAAGGAAAGGGAAAATGAATGGGAAAGCATTAGTTGAGGTATTGACTGTATCTTTGTGTAGCACTACCCCAATCACTGTGTATATTGTCTCATCTAATGTATTTAACAATACATGAAGAGTGATGATATTTTCCTTATCCATATTGAGTTTAGTCCATAGATGCCAAATGCCAAGATTAAAATTTGAACCAAAGTTCAAACAATTCAACATTCACTCACTTGACCATATCTTGACTTACTTTGCATTCAAGCATGTAGAATGCTAATGTTTCCAATAGGGAGATATAGTTCCCAGTCTCTGATATGTATACCCTGTGGAGTACTGCCTAGAATGTCCTGAGAAAAAAGCTATAAACTGATAAAATATTTTTGTTCTGAAGAGATGACCGAAAAAGTTGTTGAGTTTTGGGAGCCAGGAATGAACGGAATAAGTAACACCATTATGAAAATATCATGACCTCAATATTACAGCCTCACTTGGATTTCAAGGCCAAATGGCACCAGAAATGTCTGCTTCAATATTTTACCATGTTATCTTATCTTGGCAGTTATCTAAATTACCCAATGTACCAGCCAATGTCCCAGTTTTATTTCTATTACTGAGATAAAATTCACTGACAAGAACAACTTAGGGGAGAAAGGATTTATTTTCACTTATGACTATGGTTATAGTCCATTATTGCTGGGAAATCAAGGCAGGAACTTGAACCAGCTAGTTAGCCTCACAGTCAAGAGTAAATAGAAATGAATATATGCAAATTTGCTTATCCTTGTACTCTGTCTACATTTATACAGATGATGATGTACCCCAAGGGAGTGACACTGCAAGCATTTGGGCAGGGTCATACCACAGTGATTTACATAACCATGATAACCCCCCCACAGACATGCTAACAGTCCTATCTGGTCTGGATTTAAATGAGAATTTCCTCTCTAGTGATTCCAGGTTGTGTTAAGTTAACAATTTAATCTAATTCTCATACCCTATGGCTACCTATGGTGATTTTAAATTAAATGCAGATGGTCCCCAATAGCTTATGCTGTTTTGGAAGGTTGCAGAACCTTTAGGAAGTGGGTGATTGGGAGTAGTTTGGGGGGTTTTTTGCTGGCCCCATTCCTCTTTACTGTCTGCTTCCTGACTGCAGATACAACATTGACCACCTAGCATCTTGGTCATGAAGAACTCTGTTTATTTCCTCTATCATATCCCTGGACAAATGTAATTTCTTACTGTATGCTAAATAACAATATTTATATGTATAGAAAATTATGCTATTCACTCATCAGAGAAGCTTCTTTTGTAATAGATGGAGACTATTACAGAGGTCCACAACTGGTCACACACAGAGAATAAGTATCTGAGAGATGCCCAACCTTAAGTGACACATCTCCTGTGGAACCTCTACACCTAAAGCTCATGAAACAGTACAACAAGAGGTATAGAGAACTGCCAAATTGTGCCAGTGAAAATTCCTCATGCAAAAGAGTGCAATGCACAAAGAAGGTCAGAATTGGCCAAAGTGTAGAGAATAAGAGACTACAGATTGTGTGTCCCTGGATAGGACTCCTATACTAAACCTCACCCATCCATGATTCAGGGAACACCGAAGAAGGGAGAGGGGATGGACAGATTGTAAGAGCCAAGGTTGCTGCACGATCATAAGAAAACAATATCCCTGGCCTCTGGGAACTTGATCACACGAACTTATGGCAATGGTGACAGCATGCACAAGACCAGTGCAAACTCACAGAGACAAAAACCCATTATAGAACTGGGGAAATTAACAGGAGGCTCCAGCCTTAGCTGAGGAATGATTGGAAACTGATTACTGCTGGTGAGGGAGAGAAAATGATTGGGCTTTTGTGTTTTAGGTAGAGTAATAAATATAGAAGCCCATCATTTAAATTATAGGAGTTGGAACCACAGACTGAACTATAATCTGAAACTAGAAAATAGGGATTAATAAAAAATTCACTGGAATAATGGGAACAAGATAATCTGATAATAGAAAGTTGAACTTGCAAATACAGGCCTGCCTGCTATCAATATCCAAAGACTTGGTCTTTCAAGGAAGTTGACTTTCATGATGGCAATGTAACAAGTATACAAATAATTGCATGTGGAACAAGAGAAAACAGATCATGCATAAGGCTCCAAGCTGTTGGGAGAGAAATTCATTTTGGTGAGCTGAATAGTCAACTATTCACAAGTGTTTGCAAATGAAACGACATTTGAAATATCCTAGAATCACAGGTGTGGCTGAGGTGAGAAGTGGTCCTTCAAGGAAGAGAACAACCTTTGTGAAACATCAAAATTCAGGTCTAAAGAGAGGCAACAGCCTAGCCAGTCTGGAGATATACAAATCAGATCTTGGAAGCATGTATATGAACAGAGCTCAAATTTGGCAAATATTTGTCCCTGAAAACCAAAGAACAGGAGCCTGGTAAGAATGCATCTTTGCTAACAGTAAGTGCACTAGTAACTCTCTATTACTTCTGCTGCAGTGATAGCCATGAGCCATGGAATAATGTCTTGGCCAATGATGGAATACTTAGCCAGTGGTGGTCCTAAAACTTAGTTATCTAACAAGTCTCTATTGCCTACTAACTTTTATTGTTTAGGTATATTTTGAACAGAAATGCTTAAGATTACATTACAACGGCCTACAGTGTCCAGTAGAGTAACATGATGTACAGTTAATAGCCTATTAATCATAGGCAATACTATAAAGCCTTGGTGTGCACCAGACTATTCTGCCTAGGTTTGCATAATTGCATTCTTTGTTACCACCATGCAAAATTGCTTAAAAATGCATTTCTGAGAATACATTGTTATTGTTAAAAAAATAAGTGGCCATATTCAATGATATTTGTTAGTCCCAGGATTAGCTGACATAGCTTATTCTCTCTCTCTCTCTCTCTCTCTCTCTCTCTCTCTCTCTCTCTCTCATTTTTGTGTTGCTAGGTAAGACTGATAGTGACTTTCTTCCTTATTTGATTTTAAGATACCAGCTGTCAGGGAATGAGCTGCCTTGTAGAGCAGCCTCAGTTATGAGCAATCAAAGCCTTCCATCAAAATCCCAGAGAAGGGAAAGACCCAGGATCTTTCCAACAGCTATATGAGTGAGATGGAGAGAAACTCTTCATGGAAGACCAGCTCTCAGATGAAATAGCTCTGACCAGCTTCTTCACTAAACTCTTGTGAGAAACCCTGAGAAAGATTTACTCAGCTGAGCCATTGAGATAATTATTCTTTCATCCACCACATTCTGGGATACTTTTTCTATGTTATTAATTAATGTACTCCATCACTCAATAAAATGTTTTTAATTATTTTATGTGTATGAGTGTATTGCCTGCATGTATGAAAATGTACCTGGGTTATGTAATACCCAAGGAGTTCAAAGGAGGGTGTCAGATTCCATTGACCTGGAATTATGGATGGTTGTTAGCCACCATGTAGGTGCTGGGATTCAAATCCAGGTCTTCTGCAAGAGCAGCCAGTGCTCTTAACTGCTGAGCCATCTCTTCAACCAATAAAAATTTATGTATTCAGATTCTATTAGTCTTAACAATTTTATACTTGTTTGAATAGTTATTATAATTCAAGCCTTTTATGCCACTGGTAGGTGTCTCATTTTAGAAGTATTTTTTTTAATTTCATGCATGAAATTTATCATTTCCACCTCTCCCTCTCTCCTTCCAACTCCTCCCATGCCTCTGCCCACTCCTCAAATTCATGAACTCTTCTTATTCAATTATTGTTATATTATATGTCATTATTATATATTGAATCCATTTAGAGTTGCTCATATGTATATATCTTTAGACTGACTACTTGGACTTGGAAAACCTATCATCAGGGGCCTCATCCCTCAACAAAACTAATTCTCCCTCAGCAGTCATAGATTGCCATCTAGGGGAAATTCCCCCCATCCACCTCAGCACATCAATTACTTTTGCCATTATTCAGATGTTGTTTACACAACCATTTTGTTGAGCATTCATGGGTGCAGCTTCCCTTTCAAGTGTACAGGACACTATCTCATTGCAGACATCCATGTCCTCTAGTTCGTACAGTCTTTCACTCCCTCTTCCGTGACGATTCCCAGAGAACCTATAATGAAAACCTCAGTGTTAAATATGGAAAACTTCTCCTCCAGTTGTTGTTCAGGGTTGCTCCATGAGACTTCCCAAACAATATAATTTACTGTCATTAGCCTTGACTTTTTCAGTAAGTGCTGAAAACCTCACACACTGTGGACACAGAACTTGGAAGAATCTAACTGGCACTGGCCTGAAAACCTTCTCTCTGAGCACTAGCACTCATAGTATTGTAAGGTGCTATGTGAACTGCCAATGGATAAAAACAGTCAATAGTCCTACCCATCTTTTTTTTTTTTTTTTTGGTCTTTTCAAGACAGGTTCTCCCTGTAGCACCAGCTGCCCTGGAACTCACTTTGTAGACCAGGCTGGCCTTGAACTCACAAAGATCCGCCTGCCTCTGCCTCCCAAGTGCTAGGATTAAAGGCATGTGCTACCATGCTCAGCTAGTCCTACCCATCTTTAAATGTTCTGAACCACAAGGAGAACCGGTCTACCATAATATCTCTATTGGTAAATTAGTGGCAAATTTGTCTTGGAGGTAAACATCAACTGTATAATTGGACTTAGAGTTCACTCAATAGGAAGAAATTTGTGCCAGTACTATAAACTTATTCAACTGCTTGTTGCTATAGAGATCAGAAACTTTAAATAAAAATGAATTTTTCCATTTTCCTAAATCAATAAACTTTTTAACTCTATTATAAATACTTATCTTTAAAACCATAGATAAGTATAGCTGTTACACTTATCAAAGAATCCTATTTTGTACCTGTCTCCACACCCTGTTCCCTTTCTAGCCTTGGGTAAATGTCTGCTTTTATTCTTAGCCCTCAATATATGTGGACTACCCTCCTAGTTCAGACCCACACATTGTGGGTCCTGATAGTACTCAGACCAGCTCAAATTTTCAATCCACATTTTTAGGCTGTCCCCAACCCCAACTTGCCTTTGGAATCCTAGCTGTCCCCACTCCAAACCTTGACTTGGATTCCCAGATTAGTATTCTTCCTTGGTAAGTCTGACCCTGCCCACTCTGTTTTGACTTCCCTAAAGCCTGATTAACTCCAATTTCCCCAACACTACACCCCGTTCCCCTTCTAACCTTAGGTACTTGCCTAAGTACTTTTTCTTTTAGCAACCCACTTATCTGGACTACCCTCTTAGATTCCTGTGGTGGTGAGTTCTCTAAATCACACCATGCCCATCCATTTACAATGGGACCATCTGAATATCTCACACTCTGCAAGGCTAGGCTTATCTGCCCTTAATAAGGGCATAAACCTTTGCAAACTCCCTGAGAACACCTGAATCCAGCCACCACCTACCAAGATTCCCAAACTCTGTAGGGCCTACTGGATAGTAAGAGCCCAGATCATAGGAAGAAGACTGAGAGTATCTAATTGATATCTGACTTGGTCCTCTGCTGAAACTCCTAAGTAGCAAGACTAGAGCCATTTGGTCCCTCCAATATAAAATCAAAAGAGAGAACCTTAAGCCTAGACCAAACAAATTTCCATACATAATAAGAAAGCAACCAAGGCACATCAAGTATAAAAACAGAATCAGACTTCAACTCAACAAAGGAAGATGTGAGTTTTGCACCTGAATAACAAACTAATGAAATCTACATGCCAAAATTACAATGAAAAAAATAATAATATGTCCCCACCCAAGACCATCAGTTGTATAGAAATATTCTATAATGAAAACTCCCAGGAAATAATCCAGGATGCAGAATTTAAGAGAGCAATCATAATCATGATCAAAGAATTCAAAGAATTAAAAGAACACACAAACAACACAAAGAACTAAAAGGAGACAGGATTAAATTTGTGACTGAATTCACAAAAGAATTAGAAATATTGAAGGAAACTCAGACTAAAATGAAGGAGGAAGTGAAACATTCAATAAGCCAATTTGAAATGAAAGGAGAAAGCATCACCAGTAGAGTGAATGAAATGGAAAACAGAAAAAGACTAGAAGATAAAGTTGAAGAATTTTGGACAACTCAAGAAGAATATGAAAAAAATGTTAAAAACACAGGAATGAAATATTCAGGAAATGTGGGACACCATGAAAAGACTAAACTTATGCATTATAGACATATAGGAAGAAGAAGAATCACAGAATAATTTTATTTACCAGATCTTCAACAGTGTTGTATAAGGAAAATTTCCCATATTAAGGAAAGGTATGGCCATACGAATACAAGAGGCACATACAACACCAAATAGACAGGATCAGAAAAGAAACTCCCCATGATATATCAAAGTAAAAACACTAAACATACAAAGAGAATACTGAAAGCTTCAAAAGGTAAAAAAAAAAAGCCGGGCGTGGTGGCGCACGCCTTTAATCCTAGCACTCAGGAGGCAGAGGCAGGTGGATCTTTGTGAGTTCAAGGCCAGCCTGGTCTACAGAGTGAGTTCCAGGTCAGCTGGGGCTACAGGGAGACACTGTCTTGAAAAAACCAAAAAAAAAAAAAAAAAAAAAAAAAATAAGTCACATATAATGAAACCCCATCAAAAATACAGCTGACTTCTAAATGCAAACTATGAAAGCCAGAAGAAAATGGACCAAAGTATCCCCAGTTCTCAATGACCATAGATGCCAACCCACAATACTTAACCCAATAAAAATGTCTATCATAGGCAAAGGGGAAAGAAAAATCCTCCATAACATGAATAGACTGAAAAGGTTCAAGTACAGAAAATCAGCCCTGCAGAGAATACTGGACACAATACAAAAGAACTGAAGAAAGAAATGACTACCCCAAAGGGGCAACAGAAAGAAACTAAATTAAGGTATAATTGTGGAAACACAAAGCTAGAACAAGAATGCAAACAGAAATTAAAATGACAGAAGCAAATGTGAATCTTTCAATAAAAGCTTTAAATAGCAGTGATCTGAATACCCCAGTCAGAAGACAAACACTACTTTGTTGCCTGAAAGGAACTTGTCTCACCTTCAAGGACAGGCACTATCTTAAGATGAAAAGATCTAAAAAATATTTCAAGCAAATGTCAATAAGAAGAAAGCGTTAATTCCAATTCTAATATGTGGCAAAACAAACTTTAAGCTAAAACTAATCAAAAGAGATGAAAAGGGTCACTTCACTTTTATCCAAAGGAGAATTAACCAAGAAAATATATTAAAATCATGAACATATATCCACCAAATTTTGGTAAATGCAAACTCATAAATACAACACTACAGGACATTCAGACACAGATTAATCCCAGTTCATTAGTGCTAGGGCACTTCAGTACCCCACTGTCTCCATTATACAGGTCAAATGGACAAAGAATAATTAGAGAGAATCTGAGTCATACAATATCAAATATCAAATAGACAAAACAGACATCAACTGAATAGCACACCCAAGCACCAAAGAATAAACTTTGTTTATGTGTTCCAGCACCCAATAGAACTTTCTCCAAAATCAACCACATACTGGGGCACAAAACAAACCTCAAAAAATACAGATAATTGAAATAGTTCAATGCTTTCTAAAAAACCACAATGCAATAAAGCTGAATGTCAACACCAGAAGAAGCCCTACTATATGAATTAATGGAGATTAAATAACACTCCTGAATAAAGAATGGGTCAAAGGAGAAATTAAGAAAGAAATAAAAATATTCCTGGAATTAAAAGGCAATGCAACACACATACACACACAGACACACACAGACACACACACACACACACACACACACAGACACACACACACACACACACACACCCCTCTCTGGGACACTTTAAAAGTGGTCCTGAGAAGGAAGTTTACAGCTCTAAGTGCCTCTAATTAAAAAAGAAGAAAGAGTAAAAATGACTTAACATTACAAATACTCTTGAAAGGCAATTACAAATAAAACCCAATCTTAGCAGACAAGAAGAAATAACAGAAATCAGAGAAGAAATTAATGAAACAGAAACAAAGAAAACAAAGAATCTGTTGAAAGAGCTGATTCTTTGAAAAAATAAAGAAGGTAGACTTTTCAGTTAACCAAAAGAAAAAAGAGCAATTCAACACCAAAAATCATCAGAGATGAAAAAGGAAACATCACAACAGGCAACAAAAAGATCAAGAACATTACAAGGAATACTTTAAAAACCTACACTCCCAGTAGCCTACAGGATTGATTTCCATTTGGTCTTGTATCACCTCCTTGGCTCTTACAATCTTTCAGTACCCTCTTCCACAATGTTCCCTGAGCCATGGGTGGGTGAAAATGAATATAGGCAACCTGTCCATGTAAGCACATTCTGTAGACTCCTAATCTTCACCGTTTGGCCATTCAGGCCCTTTTGAGTTCCTGGTCTACTGTTTCATAGAGAGGCTTACTTAATGAGAGTTAAGAGGAAGTTCATGACTTCTTGGGTCCTTGTTCTATGATGCTTGGGGCTTATGTGTAGAGGTTGCATTGTAGATGTGCCCCCTAGGCATGATCAATTCACAGATCATGTCTTTGTGTGTCCAGTTGATGGGACTCAATACTATTCTTCATCTGGTTCAAAATAAGCTTCATTTCTGAGTGGTGTCTCACATATTTGTCTGCAAATATAAGGATACTTCTTTTGTAGTTAGTAAGATGTTACTTTAGTCTAGGGATATGTCAACCCTGGGATTTCTCTAAGACCTGTTACCTCTCTGGTTGTGTCCATCTGGCTGTTTATAATACCACACATGAGTTTCTTCCCACTAAGTGGGCTTTGTACCCAATTAGTTAGCCATTGAGAAAGACCAAATGGAAGTAAATCTTTTTTATTTATATTTTTATGTATATGAGTGTACTGTCTGCATGTAGGTTGGTGCACCCATGTTTGTAATGCCACAGAGGTCAGAAGAGGGCATCAGATTCCCCTGGAACTGGAGTTAAAGAAGGTTCATAGCCGCCATGTGGGTGCTGGGAATCAAACCTGGGTCCTCTGCAAGAGCAGTCAGAGCTCTTAACCCCTGAGCCATCTCTCCAGCCCATAAATGAATCTTACAAGCTCTTCAAATCCTGTTCTTATGAATATAGAGCATTAGTATCACTATGCAAAAGACCCATGCAAACTCAGCTGGAGAAGAACCCAGCACAGAACTGCAGAAATGGTAATAGAGTCCAACTTTAGCTGAGAAAATATTGACATTTGCAGGTAATGGAGGTCAGAGAGGAAGCCCTGGCTTTCTTTTCTTCTGGATAGTTTGACTAGAGTTCTGAGCTGGCACTGAGGATTGAGGTAGGAGAGTAGTTTGGCCTAATGGACCCTAGAACAAATGACAGAATGTGTGAACCCTTGGGGAGGAGCGGGAGGAGGAGGCCTGTGGGAGAATGCCAAGGGAGAAATGGGTATAAAGGCGTTTAAGACTGATTGAAAAATTATGTATGAAACAAGGAGGAAGTACATGACCATATGGAAATAGAGTCCTACAAACTCCTAGTTATATGAACCTACAGCAATGAACCTGGTTATATGAACCTGGTTATATGAACCTACAGCAATGGTTTCAGCATCCACAAGAGCCATAAAAACTCAAGGAGACAAAAATCCAGCAGAGAACTGGGGAAATGGGCAGCAGACTGCAATGTTACCTTGTGGGAATGAAACTTTGTGTGTGGCTTGAATCGAGAACTTGTAAGACCTGCCCTGGGAGATCTCCAGTTATCTGATATCTCTGTGGGCATTCAGAGTTATCTGTAGCAGGAAGATTCGGGATATTACAATGATTCTTGCTTTGCCCTATCTCTCCGTGGTCACTTATTCCAAATTTATCTGAGCTACTGAAAGCCAAGGACCTCACTGCCCACCTCCTTCCTACCTTTGCTATGGGCATCCCCAAACAGATCAAAACGGACAATGGGCCAGCATTTGCTAGCTCTTGCTTTAAATCATTTTGTCAATTATGGAATATTGCACATCATACAGGTATCCCTCATAACCCACAGGGACAAGGCATCATAGAACGGACCCATCAGGTCCTAAAAAAATCAGTTATTTAAACAAAAGGCGGGGAAAACCCTCCTAACATCCAGCTGACCATAGCATTGGCAACTCCAAACCTCTTTAACATTTATGGGGATTCAAAGTGTCCAGCCATAGTCAAACATTTGCAGACACCAAGCACTGTTCCTCAAATACTTGTCAGATGGAAAGACCCCTAGACAATCAGTGGAAAGGACCTGATCCACTGTTAACAACTGGGAGGGGCTTTGCTTGCATTTTCCCACAGGAATGTCTGACACCCATTTGGATTTCGGCCAGAAATGTCAGATTCATCCCTGCTGACCAAAAAGATGGCATGCCTGTCGGAAGAAACTTGATCAACTCCAACTCCTCACTTCTGCAAAATCCATGTGTCCAACCTCTGCACCCCTGTCAGACATCCTTTTGGCTTCTCTCATAATAGTTCAAGGTAGCTCTGTCTCTGCCCAGCCAGTGAATGGACCACCAACTTGGACCCATGTCTGGTGATTTTTGTCAGAGAAACTTGGGAAGGAAGAAATCAGGTAATTGAAACCAGTGACTGTCTTTTGCAAGGCTGCAACAAAACAATCACAATCACTGTGTTTCCCAATTCCACCACTACCTCTCAGGCACCCTTTATCTGCTTCACCCATCTTAATAAAGGACAGTATTTGCAGGAAGCTGATACTTCTGGCAGTTTGCAGATTCTGGTCTTGCAGGTTGGAGAGTGTTCGCAGCCCAAGAAGCCTGTTTCAAATCCAAAATAACCAGTTTAAAATTAATATACAGGACTCCTGGAGTGAGTGCTGGAGAGCTGGAGTACAGGGAAAACTCTACCCTTACAACAATGCCTGGTACCCTGCGACAGATATCCGTATCTCTTGCCAGCTTGTTCTAGCTCCTCAACCCATCCTCACTCAATCCCACATTCTGTTACAGGAATCCAAAATGGAAGGAAAGCTGCGGTCCACTGTAACATGGCCTCAGTACACTGAATACGCCAGAGGGCTCCTCATTTACACCACCCACCCTAATGTCTCCCAATGTTTTTTCTGTGCATCCCTCACACACCCTCTTTTCACTGCCATTCCTTTTAACACCTCTTTACAGTAATCCACATCCGTGGAGACAGAGGCAGTGTTTCATGGCATTTTCTTCTTCGACTGACTCACTACACTTCCTATTTGTTTAGTGAGAGCTGCAGAAGCCCCAGACCCCAGGTGCCTCTGAAGTGTCCCTCTCAACAGGACCCTGTGTGTCAAATAGCCATTCTTTCTCTGGTGTCATAGCACCTAATCCAAGACTGTTCTAGTCCAATACCAGGCAATCCCAGGGGACTCCCTAGAGGACTTTGACATTATTGCTCCATTTTAATTAAAAAACAAAGGATGGGTTGTAGGAATGAAGCTTTGTGTGTGGCTAGAAGCAAAAACTTGTAAGACCTGTCCCAGGAGATCTCCAGTTATCTGATATCTCTGTGGGCATTCAGAGTTATCTGTAGTAGGAAGATTCGGGATATTACAATGATTCTTGCTTCGCTCTATCTCTACAAAGTTCCAGGCCCCTTCCCTTGAGGCACTGAGCAAAATGTCATCCCTCTAGTTACCTGTTGAACAAACTGGAGCTCTGCAGTCCCCCTGATTAGAACCAAGGTGGCTCACCTCTCCCTTTTGCCTGCTCCCCACTTCCGTGCCCAGAGCACAGTAACCTTCAAATATATAGACCTCACTGACAGAAAATAAGGGGAGTTTCTATCTTCCCTGGCTCTCCACGTGTGTGTGGGTGAGTTTGTTCATTTCCATGGGTGATATCCTGCGGTTTTCCCTCCCACCTTCTTGCAGGAGCATAGCCTAGAGACTGTTGGCCTGCAGGCAGGAGACAAGTCCTGGAGCTGAGCCAAGAAAGGAAGGACAGCATGTGGAATGTGGTCACCTGTGACACAAAGACACTGAACAACGACATTACCTGAAAAATACTGGCAGCTGGATAGTACTGGTAATTAAGAGCTGATCTTCATAATGAGTGTGATTCTAGATAAAGACTTGACACAATAGGCCTTAACATTAATGAAAAAATGTATGAACTCCAGTGTTGGGGGGGGTATGGGAGGGTTCCAGTGGGGAAGGAGGTATAAAAATGATTAAGATTGATTGTTGTCTATGAATTACACAAAAATTCAATAAAAAGTTTTAATATAAAAGAGAAGGGTTTTATTTTTGCACTACATGGAGATGAATACAGAGTTCCACAACTGTTTAAAATGCAGCAAATAAGTGATCATGGGATGTCTAGGCCAAATTGTCACATCTATAATGCAACCCCTACATTTAGATATATTTTAATTGGCACAAAGTTGTTATATATTTATTGTGGACACTGACATTTTGGTGTATTTACACAATGTGCAGTGCTTGGGTCAGTTTTCTGGCATGCAATGCCCCACAAGCATGTCATTTCTTTTTTTTTTAATATTTTATTTATTTTTGTATGTGTATAAATGTACTGTCTGCATGCAAGTTTCTGCACCCGTGTCGTGCAATGCCGTGGAGTCAGAAGAGGGCGTCGGACTCCCCTGGAACCAGAGTTCTCCTGGAATTGGAGTTTCAGACGGTTCTCAGCCGCCATGTGGGTGCTGGGGATCGAACCTGGGTCCTCTGCAAGAGCGGTCGGTGATCTTAACCGCTAGGCCATCTCTCCAGCCCCCAGCATGTCACTTCTTTATGATAGAAGGATCCACAATCTCTGCTTATTGTTTTGACATGTTCAATTAACTGTTATCAAGAATAGTTATTTTACTGTACTAAATCCTTTCCATTTTTAAACAAAGTTCTTTTTATGTTTTTCAACATTCTTATGTTTCTATCTCTTGTCCATACTAAACTTCCATCATACATACTTTGTAATACTCAGCCTCAAGGTGTCCATTGATTACATTTGATTTATTCCTAGAGACCATTCTGATAGCTTGATACAAATGGAAACCTTCTAAATGATCCCTTATAATAAGTAAACCACCAGATTTCTTTGTATGGGGTTTGGGCACAACAGTCTGTAGATTGGTTTTGCATGAAGGATGCTTATACTCATGGATTATCACTTATAGCTAAAAAATGAAAAAAAAAAAACCTGAAAGATGCAGGACAGTTATGGCAGAATACATGATCTGGGATGGAGTGGGGGTGGGGGGGAAGGGAAAGGGAAATATGCCTGATCTGAATTGGAAAATGATGTACGAAATGCACAAACCATCAATAAAAATTAAATTAAAAAAATAAATAAATAAAAGATACCTTCCTTCCTGATTCATAAGCTCTAGTACTGCAACTGTCCTGAGTACTAATGTCTCCCTCATACTCAGTAAAGTCACTGGGATAGACCAATGATAGATAGATAAATGATAGAAACATAGATAGACATACATGATAGATAGTTGAAAGATGATAGATAGATAGATAGATAGATAGATAGATAGATAGATAGATAATAGTTGAGATAGGATGGATAGAAAAACAGATGATGCATAATAGATCTGTCAGTAATAGACAGGTGAATGACAGATTATTAAATTCACCAAAAAGGATGAGCAGTTTAGAGATCACAAGTTAGCTGGATTGAGTCTGCTTTTATACAATCTTCCTACCTGTGCTTGAGGACAAATCTCTGTGCTTTTGATCAATAGTCCAAAGACAGATGTAGTAAATATTTTGGTCAGATCAAGGTTCCATTAGATGGGCTCACAGTAATATGGACAAAGACAATATCAAGGAGAGAATTCTAGGCTACCCATGTATCAAAAGATACTTGCACAAGAGCTTTAGCCTTAGGAGAACACAGGTAAGCCATTGATTTCACCTGGCTTTCTTTTGTGATCTTAAAGGGGCAAGAGTTTCCTAAGACAGACCTCTGGAGGGACTTTTCATAAATTCTGGATAGTGTTTGTTGCTCCGTGGTTCTTCGTGAGTCTTGCAGGATTTCAGTACAAAAGTCAGTAGCTTTGCTCAGGGGTCCCAGCAGACTGCACACACATTTTTCCATAACCCCAAGGCTGCACTGGAGTTTATACAGCTACCAAGAAATGCTCTTAATGGATTTTCTTCCCCATCTTTAAGTTTTATGTTCCCTTAAGTACCAAAATAGAGGTGGTATTTTAAAGTGATTTGTTCAGAAAGAGGAACTTCTGTCGATGTGCTAGGCATTTGACATTTGTATGTGAAAGGTTTTGTGTAGTCCTTGGGTAGTAAATAAGTTCAAGACGAATTTGTATCCATTACAACTTTAACCTAATGCAAGACAGAGGTGACTTCTGATTGTATGTCTCCTTCATTGCCAAGTGTGCACTGGAGGAAAAGGGAGGCAGAGTTTGTATCTCAGCAAACCTCAGCCTTGAGGTATACTAATGAGAAAAATCACATATTTTCAAGCTGGGACTTTCAAAGAGAAAACAATGAATATTTCTTGGTCCCTCTCCACTTTCCCCTTTGACTAATTGGTCTCTACTACAGTCTCTTGGAAGATGGGTAATATTTTTCTCCTCACTTTGTAAAATAAACCCAAATCCAATTTTCTTTTGTGTACATTAGTGACAAAGCTCCTCACTAATTATTCATGTATATATGTGAATATATATATATATATATATATATATATATATACCACAAATGAGAAGATAGTTAAATATTATGTTGAGAAGAAATTTGATGTTTCCCTTCCTCATGGTGTTTTGTGGGAAAATTATTTTCTTCTTAAGAAATGAAACAATGTTTAGAACATTTCACATTTCAAAATGAAAGCTTTCAAAATGAAAGAAAAATATTTTAAAGCTCATCATTTAAAGTCCATATGGTCTCTATTCATAGTGAACAATTAACACAGAACTGGAAACAGTGCTATAGAAACAAACATGCCCACCTCTGAGAATGCTGAGAGGTGTCTGATGGCAGGGTAGCACTTAAAGTCTTGGGTATCTGTAGCTAGAAAGATGATATAAGATGCAGAGTAAGAGGTAAAGGTATTCAGTTAGTCTCAGGCATTTAAAACATGTGTGGCTTCATCAAGAATAAATAAAAATATATTTCCAAAGACAGAGGTATTCATGTAAATTATGAGACTACATGAATATGTGTTGGCTCTAAACATGTTTGTTTTTTTATTTGGTAATTATCTATGAAATCAGTTAGAATTTTTATTTACCTTAACTGTAATGATTTTTCACTCCATCTCCTGGTTAACCTGCTCACTTAAAAATAAATCTCTATACTTCTTAAAATTTAACCAGATCCAAATTGGGTGGGAGCATTTGTGATATGGCCACCAACAGTCCATTCACATTAGGAAGTGGGCAACCTCATAGTCAAGACTGCATCCTAATGAAAGAAAATCTAAGGTGAATAATCTTTACTACAGAATAATTATGAGTGTTTACTTTGTGCACGCTAAGACTTAAGGGCCTGAGGATATAATACTAGTCAATTATATTCTGACCACCCTGAGTTCAATAATAACACAGAAGCAAGGAGTTACTGTGGAGTGCATGAAGGTTTCTGGTGCTGGGATGCATGACACAGAAGGTTAATGCTGATGTAGGATGATGGTTGGAAGTTTGTACCAAACAGAACCCTACAAACTAGCACATATGGATAAGTAAAAGTAAATAATAGAGAGAAAGATATCTGGTTGATGTTTATCTCTTGTGTTGCCCCAGATCTAACAATGATGACTTACACTTCATTCTTCATATAAAAAGGACTCCATCACAGACACAGACTTACAGCTTTCATTTCCTATAGTTATATAGCTTTTTGTACACTCTTCTTAAAGCCAGTATAAAGCACAGACTCATTTCTTCTCCACTGTATGCTATAGGGTAGGGTGTTTACCTGTGCTCTATGTGGGGTGAATCATTCCAAGAAACACTAACACCCATAGTCTTGAAACATCCTTAATGAGTCCTCTGTGAACTCTAGTTTAGCTAGAGTGTTAGAGGAAGGAGAGCGTTAGTGGTATTGCTCCTGTGGAAGCCAGTCCTGTTTTAAAAATCACTCCTTGAACTTAAAATTTGGTAGACCCTGTACATGGTGTATTCGTTGGCCATCTCCTCCACAGCTTACCTGTGTTATAGGTACCCTGCTCTATTAATGTCTGTCTTGGCTTCATGACTTGAGCCTCTGTGAAATTTTCCTATGGTTGCTCTACAAATGACCACACATTTAGTGACTTAAAATAATACTCAAGTGTTTGGATAGTTCAGCAGTTAACAGCACTTGCAGTTTTTCTTGAGGACTCAAGTTCAGTTCCCAATTTGGGGTTTCAGTTCCGACCCATAACTCCAGCTGTTGGTAATTTTATGCCCTCTTCTGGTTTCTGTGTGTACCCACAAATATGTGCTAAGCATTCACACACACACACACACACACACACACACACACACACATGCGCATGCGCACACACATGCACACACACACATGCTTGCACAGGCAGAAAAATAAATAAATATCTTTTAAAATATACACATCTCTTATGACTCTAGAATGGTGGTAGAAGTGCAAAATAAGAGGACTTAGTGGACAAACTCAGCAGGGTTGTTTTCCTTGCTGAAGACTGGTATTGAATTCATGTCCAAATTCATGCAAGTCCTTGGCAGAATCTGGTTCCCTGTTGCAGCAGAACTAAGGTTTTGTTTCCTGGCCAGTTTTTAGCCAGGGATCATTCTCAGCTTCCAAAGTTTGCCTAATACCCTGATTTGGGTTACCCTCCATCGTTCAAGCAGCAGTGGCTAGACAGATCCTTCACAACTTCAAATCTTTCTTGTCTCCCATTCTGTCCTGTCTTTCTTGCCCATCTGTTTCCTCTGTTATCAATTATGAAGCCAAAGAAGTTTCGCTACATTTAAGGTCCACATGGTTAGTTTGAATTCACCCTGATAAATTAGGATAATCTCTTGAAAGTCTACAAGCTGAACTCTTTTAGCTCATATAGTAATCTATTTACGAAACCAAAAGTTTGGCGTATGGATAAAACCTTGAGGGGTATTACTATACCTGTTATCTTTTATTGTGGAAGTAGTCAGGCAGTGGGAACACAGGAGCCCCTAAAGCTCTTAATTCTTGCTGGAATTTCTAGAAAGGAGGCACATGATGTGCATGATTTTTTTCTTTGGTCATATTTCAAGTTTGCAACATGCTTTGGCAAACCATGGTAAAGATAAGCAAGAGATGTTTGAAAAGCAGCTAGCCTGGAACCTGGCAGAGTCAGTTCTGGGAATGTATGAATTTCTTTCCCCTATGCTTACATTTGGCGTTCCCAGAGAGAGTGCCATTGGTGTGACTTGAAGTTATAAAATTGATCCTACAAGCTGTGCTCACAAACGAGATTCAAGAATATGATAGTTTGAAGCACACAGAATTCTACAAAGGATTTAAGCTCAGTATTGAGGCTGATTAATCCTATTAAATTTTTAATCAAAATATCTCCCCATCAAGATCTGAAACCTCATATATTAGCCATATATATGAAGATAATGGGGTGCTAACTTCTACTTACTGGTCTTAGATTTCAAGTAAGGACTGACTTTATTGATTTCTTTTCAAATGACATATTATTGTCCTTAAATTCCCTAGAATAGGAGTATTTCCTATTTTCCAGATTTTTGGATTAGCTTCAGGACTAGACCCAAATCTCAGTAGGAAATCAATTTACATCTTATGCTTATTTGATGCATGTATACTGAAGATAATCTTATATAAGAGTTGTAGTAGACTTATATTTGGCTTCTGACCCCTCACCTGAAATCACTTGTGATATTTCCTATTTGGAACATCATGCAAATATTCAATACTTTTTTTTCAATTTTGGAGGTTTTAAGATTTCATATTTTTGTATTAGACTTTCTTAAATTGTTCTCTTTATCCAATATGCCCATGTATCTTTGGAGGATCCTTTTTTTCTCCTCTTTGACCTGCTAAGTTTTTTCTATCTCTTAGCTTATTTTAAAGAAACACAAGAGTAACAGAATATGTACATACAAACTTTTCATCATTAATTCCATGACTATCACCATTTACCATGTGAAAACTCCTTTTCTATAAATGCATCGGTCCTTAGTTCACATCTCCACAGCAAGTTACAGGTTCTGGTTCTTGTCTACTTTTTCTCCCCCCATCATCTATCCCAAATCCTCATCACACAATACAGAATCATTGAATTTCCAGTGAATAAAAGAAATGGTGTAGAATATGCTGAATTTTGCACATCCATTCTTTTAGCCTCTTACACGTATTACAAATTATAAACATGATGTTTAATTCTATATATTTTGTTTATAGCTTAAATAGCATAGAGAAAATGACATTCTTTCATTTCCCCAGTGGTAGCAGACATCATTCATGGTATACATTACAACTACATAGATACAGATGCATGTCCAGATCCACAGCATAGCCTCAGTACAACCATCCAATCAAACACTGGTGAATTCAATAAAACCTGCTGCCAAGCTTCACCTCATAAAACACCTCAGATATTTACAAGTTGGATGAATATCTTCAAAAGTGAATGAGAAAATAGTCCAGCTAACAAATGTCTAAACAGACATTATTACTGTTAAGGGATTCTGGAACAGAAATAACATTGCACAAAAGCTAAGGAAATCCTAGTAAAGCTAGCAGTTTATCATTCAAACAATGATAAATGCATTATATTCAGGCAAGGTGTTGACAGTGAAGGAAACTGATGTGAATGTATGTACTTTTTACAATCTTCACAATTGCTTTCTCAGTCTAAAGAGCTCTAATTTAACTTGGTTATTTTACAAATAATAAAGAAAAAAATTAATTAAGTATCAAAGTAGATGCTTTAATGTAGAGACCAGGAAAAAATATCAAATTGAAATTTTTTCTAATGGTTTTAATTTTTGGTAATTGCCAAGGAGTAGTGTATAAATCTTCTTTTTCTAAACTTTTAAAGATAGCTGAAGGTGATGGTAGTTTCTTGTAACCTCAGAACTTTAGAGGCTGAGGAAGGAGGATTGTTGCAAATCTAGACTAACCTGTGCTACATACTCAGTTTCAGGCCAGACTAGGCCTTTTCAGTTTAAGACTCTGGAAACCAAAAGCAAACACAAAAGGGGGAAAAGGAAAGGATAAACATTTAAAACTTAAATTTCCAAGGACATTGAACTTTATTCATGATTTGAAAATATTTGATTAGGCAACAATAGTACATAATTAAACTTGCATGATGAAGTTGCTCCATCCCCAGGGGCGTTCCTGTTTCCCTGGGCCGTGCTGCATTTGTATCTTCCTGAATGCATGAGCTGATAAGTACTAAGTGGTTCAAATTCCAGTAGATAAAGCATGGGACTGCCTCACATTCATTCAGTTATTCTCTGCCCACTGATTCTAGTGTACATATCTTATGTCAGATATGCAGAAAATAAACTCAAACTACAAAGAGACAGTAAGTTATTAATGCTATCAAGTTAATTTTTAGAGGAAATGGAAACATAACATGAAGCTTCTTTAGAATTATTACTAAAGTCAAAAGTGCAGAATATGAATCTATTAACAACAACAACGAAAGGACACAGAAAGAAGACATCACCTCATTCATAAACCACACTACAGACAGATGCTTCTGTCTTTCATTATACAGTCAACATCTTTGTCTGAACATGGAGACTCTATACTAAGATCCACAAAATACCACAGAGATAAATTTCACACAGGCCATGGAAGGGGTCGTCACAGGCAGGTGTTATAGTTTTGGTGGATAAGGGCCAAAACTTTGAGAAAAGATTGTTCTTGCATTTGTCATGCTCTGACTGGAAATGCCTGAAAGCTCATGAGAAAAGTGGTGGTTCTCTTCAGCTCCTTACATGCTAGAAGTTTGGATGGTGCACAAAAGATTCTGATAAGCATCTAGCCATCTGGGTTCGGGTTCAAGCCAGACTCTAAAGTTCCTGAGATGCATCCAACCGTGCTCATTATATTGTAAACAAATTCAGATGAAAGATACATACAAACTGTTGTATGATAATGTCTTGGCACCTATTATCAGCGACAAATAAGTGGTGGAGTTTCTTTCTTTGGACAAATGTGGACTGTGCATTTGGTCCAACTAGCAAGCTTAAGCCAAAAATCCAAAGTGATCCCCATTCTTCTTATTTCAGAAAAGAAAACTGAGCCAAAAACAGGCCAGGCACCCCTCTTTGATTGTCCATGTTTCTGGCAGCAGTAATTGAAAGCAATTTTCTCTCCTTTACAGTGCATATATAAGAAGGGGCATGCAATGTAGTGAACTTGGTTTCACCTTCTCTCTCAGTCATAGGAGACTATTATCTTCCCTCATTAGTGCTGTTAAATTGTAGCCACAAATCCTGTCCCCAAGGTTCTGAAATTATCTTATTTACATCCGGGGAGATAATCATAGTGCTTTGTCAGTCGTCATAACAGAATGCTTGACAGAGATTTGGGGCTCCCTAGGCAAATAGGACAGAAGTGTTGGCCTGTAGCCCACAAACATGTGGACAGAGAGCACCACATGGGACCAGAAATGTCCTCTGGAGTTGCTCACTGATCATCCAAGGGTGACAGCCACTGTCACCCAGGGGGAGGGAAAAAAAGAATTCTTTTCTTCGGTTCTCTTTTATTATTATTATTATTTTTTTTTTGGTCTTTTGGAGACAGGGTCTCCCTGTAGCCCCAGCTGGTCCTGACACTCACTCTGTAAGCCAGGCTGGCCTTGAACCCACAGAGATCCGCCTACCTCTGCCTCCCAAGTGCTAGAATTAAAGGCATGCACCACCACGCCCGGCTTCTCTTTTAAATATATAATATATATATATTATATATATAATATATATATATATATATATATATAATATATATGATTGTGTGTTTTAATTTTTATAATTGCTGCCTGTTGCTAGCAGAAATGTTAATCCTTAAAAAGAAATCTCCAGCCCAGCCTCCTTATTCTTCTCAGCAGCCCAAGTGAATAGTAATAAAGCATCTGAACATAGCTGCTCCTGTGTTTTGCTCTACAGACCCATCAATCCAACTCACCCTTGGATTTGACCTCCTGGTTCCCAGTGCCACTGCTATGGAAAAAGGGACAGGAAGTAGGTGCGGGGAACATCAGAGGTAAAGAGAGCAAAGATGCTTTCCCAGTGAGGAAAGAAAAGAGAAAAGAGAAGTTCTGCTTCTGTGCAAAGCTTTGTGATCCAGGAATTCAGCTTAGAAAAAGGAAAAAAAAAGGAACCCATCATGTTAATCTGATCCATCCTTGATGAGTTACTCAAATAAGACAGCTACAAAAACCCCAATTTTGCTTCTTGCATGTCCTCATTGAAATGACTGTCAAGATGAATCCTCTGTGGATATATGGAGAGGAAGTTGGAAGGAAAGCAGAACTCAATGCCCAGATGCAGCTGAAGGATGAAAAGGGTCATCCACTGGGAAATCAGACAGCTTCCTAGGTTGCGATATTAGACATGCATCTCTACTCTCCGCAAGTCACTGGTCTGGCCTAGATACTGACATTCCTACACACAGCATTTTCCCAGAATTATCTGGAATGTTTATTTAACATAGTCATTCTTGGAAGCTATTTAACTGGAATGGGAGTTTGAGAATATGTATTTTTTTTAATTCTCCCATGATATTCTCATAAGCATGAAAACTCAAAAATGACTGCCTATAATATATTTGTTTTGATTGACTGAATCCAGAAATTCATACTTTATTTAGGAAAGGTTTTGAATACACCATTAAAGCCTTAATTTGATTGGCTCACAAGCTTATTGGAAGAATTCCTTTAAGTGCAGCTGGCATCTGGGGAAACTCCAGGTATTTGTAAAAGGAGTCTACTAAAGGTATCATATTCACAAAGCACATGCAGCGTGCTCAAGAGGGACAGTATTGCACAAGGTCAGTGAAGGGAAAGGAAAGGTTCAGAGGATGACATGATTCAAATACATAATCAGAACATTGTATAATCTATCAAGTGCCCTGGCAGTTTCTGACCCTTTTACACATTCTTATATCCCAAGGGCATGGCCCTTCCACTCCCTTTTGTACACCTACAATATAAGGATTAGCATTTTAGAAGCGCAAGGATATATATAGAGCTCAGTTTGGGGCCACTTGTTTACTACAGGAGGGTACTGGGTTTGTTTTCTAATACCATGATCCGAAATTTAAAAAAATAGACATTTTACATGATTTACATATATTATATGCACCCCAAAGGACATTCATACTATGATATCAGCTGAGCACCTAGATTTATTTTTCCTTCCAAATCCTGTCTATTATCTACACTATCAAAGACAAATTTCCATCATCCAATTTTCACTTCATTATGTTTTATTTTGCTTCTAGAACTAGCAGTACTGTCTCAATTTGAGGCTGCTCAGTGTTTGCATATTTCCATCATAATAATAATGCTAATTATGATGATCATAACAATAATAGCTAACACTTATTGAGGGATTAAATTGCATGCTAAAGATGTTTTAAAATAAAATATCTAATTTAATTCTCACGACAATCTTGTGTAATACTTAGCATTATTCATAACTTAAGGACAAAGAAACAGAAACAGAGAAACCAAATAATTTATCAAGAGTTATAGTATTTTTTTTAAAGAAGCAGAGCTGCTGATGGAAAGTAGGTCTGTCTGTATCAAAAGCCTATACCACAATAATACCCTTACCTTTCTTTGTGTTAGACTTCCTCTGGGAAGTCATGTAACTGAATGAGTTCCATTCAAAGAAATAGATTTTTTTTCCAGTTTGCACATACAACATGAAATATGTTCTTAATTAGAAATGAGAATTACATAGTATAAATGGTGATTAAATGACAAGCTGGTGGCCACCTTCAGTCAGATCTCAAATGAAGATGTCTATCCTACACATTCTTGGATTTTACAAAGCTGAGGAATAGGTGAAGACAACTAACACATTGGGTGGGAGCTCATATACACAATGAGCTGAGTAGTAATGCCCTTCCATGGTGTGTGAAACCTCTCTCCTATCCCTGTACACATAGTATAGACAGAGTCCTTTAAAACTGATTGTTGTCAGCCAGATATGGTGGGCACACCCTTAATCCAGCACCAGGAGTCAGAGGCAGATAGATCACTGTGAGTTCAAGTACCAGTGTGTCTATATAATGAGTTCCAGGACAGCCAGCTACAGGGAGACACTCTCTCAAAAGCAAAAAAAAAAAAAAAAGATAAAATAAAACAACTGATTGCTGTCAATCATGCCCTAAGAATGGGCAGAAGAGATTACAATGAATGCCAACATGCTGTGGACTGAGCCAGGGCTCCTGATTGCTGTGCTGGGTAGATGTGATGAAAGATTAACAATGGTGAGGACAAAAACCATACTCCATGTGGCTTTTTCTTTCTTCAGATTGTATCAGGAAAAAGGTTTAACTGTTCTGGTAAAAGAGGGTATATATAGGAGTCAGACGTTGGGCTTGGTGAAGGTAGAGTCAGACAATCAAGTCATCAAAAAGACTGAATGGTTGCTTCTTAGAAGACTGTATCTGTGATTTCTCTAATGCCATAGAACCCAAACATATCTTTGCAGAGTGCTGGCTTTCTGAGTTAAGTCTATTAAGACCTCCATTTAAGTTTGAGCAGAGTTTTTATACTTTTTAATCATAGCTAATAAGAAACAGCACAGAGTACAAAAACAGCGGTGATGCTGGAGTTCAGCTCTTCTGATTATGTTCATCTCTCTTCCCACCTTTCCTCCTTCTTTCATTCCTTTCCTATTACCCACTCTCTTTCTTCCTTCCTTTCTTTTTCTCTTTTTTTACTTTCTCGCTTCTTGAAAATGTTGAAAATTGTTCACAGTAGTCATTCTTTTAGCAATTTAATGAGGATTAAGATGCAAACCACTTTCATCATGTTCCTTGACATCCTATACACATTCATTCAGTTTAGCTTCCTACCTTTGCTAAAACTTGTTTTTAAAGAGAACCTCTTATATGGAACTTGTTTTCTCTTGCTTTGTTGCCTTGTTTGGGCATCAGTGTTTTAACTATGATATACATGGAGAATTTTTCTGGTCTTGTCTATTTGTGTTCTATGTGCTTCTGTATTTGTATGGGTTTTGTTTTTTCAGTTTGGGGAATATATCTTTTCTGATTAATACCATTCTCTTGGGATTTCTCCTTCCTCCTATCCATGTGATGCAGAGGTTTGTCTTTTCATAGTGGTGTCCACGTTTCCTGGTTGTTCCACTCTTGTTTTTTTGTTTTTTTTTTTTTAATTTTTCATAGTCTTTTCTTGAGGTTTCCAGCTTCACTGTGTTATTCTGTAGGTCTATATTCTTTTCTGCTTCATCCATTCTGCTTCAGAGGCTTTCTCCCATCTTTTCCTGCTATTGATGAATGTTCAATTTCCTTTTTCATTTCCTGTGATTTCTTCAGTATTTCCACTTCATTTTGGAGCTTTTCATTCTTTTCTTGTAGCGCTTGTTGCTGGTCAGTTCTTTTTTTTTGTTTTTTTTTTTTTTTTTTTTTTTTTTTTTTTTTTTTTTTCCTTCAAGCCTGAATCTTTTCAGTTTTACACTTCCTTCTGAGTTTCATTCTCTCCCTCTAGTTCTTTTTCAGAGTTTGATTTCTCTTCCTCTAGTTCTTTCAGTTTAATCATCTTCTCTTTAGTTCTTTCCAGAGTTTATCATTCTTCTTTCTATTCTTTCATGAGTTTTCATTCTCCCTTTTAGTTCTTGATTTGTCTTTATAGTCTTTGAATATGTCACACATTGTC
The DNA here is from genome assembly GCA_009823505.1 of Rhizomys pruinosus. Taxonomy (NCBI): domain Eukaryota; kingdom Metazoa; phylum Chordata; class Mammalia; order Rodentia; family Spalacidae; genus Rhizomys; species Rhizomys pruinosus. The sequence continues at coordinate 54,908 of VZQC01008123.1, forward strand.
TTCTAAGGTCAGTGTCTTGTTTCCTTCAGGTAGATCTCATTGTTGGATCTTTGACAGGACTAGTTGAAGTTCAGTGGGAATTTATTATGAGCTTTTCCCATATTGTTGTTTCTCAGTCTGTCTTTGGCAATGTGATTTGTTTTATGTTTGTTTGTTTATTTGGGGGGTTTTTTTTTGGTTTTGTTTATTTTGTTTGGTTCCTGTTGCTAATCTCAAATGTTAATATGAGGACTGGTTGGTCCTCAGTTTGCCTTCCTGCTGGTTCTCCTCAGCTTTGGCTGTGCAGCTAGAATCACTGACATTGCTGGATGTAACAACCACAGTAAACCACAGCACCAACAGCTTACCCACTCCACCACAGTACCAGGAGCTTGAGTGCAGGGAGGGAGGAGTGTAGGTTGTTACTCCTTTAGCCCTGTGCACAGAACCAACCATCTCACCTGCAAAGTGGGGTGCTGCTGTCTGTCCCTATATCCATGCACATAGTTCTCTATGTTTCTACGAGTGGTGACGACAGATGCCCAGGTGGGCAGTAAGCCTCCGAAACACCAGATACCCAGATCCGGCTGCCGAGTGTGTGCTGTCCACTATCAACCTCTCTTCAATATAGTGCTTGAAATTTGCTAGGCAAAAGGTAGAAAAAGCAAAATTAAAGGAGTACTAATAAGAAAAGAAGAAGCAATCATCTGAACTACAACCCAAGATGGTGAGAATTGGATGGAAGATCCATAACAGTTGTTCAACAGTCAGGAGCACTCCAGCCTGAGCTAGTTATTTTGCAACCAATGTTAATGCTCTCAGGGAATATTGGTTGCCTGGAAACAGAAACCCTTCACTGAATTCATAATATTCATTGCCATACTTTTATGAGCCATAATATATGAATTCTCTCCTTTGATTCTAATTAACAGGTAAATATCATCAAATAAAATATTTTTGAGAATTTATGGAGGTGAGTTTGAATTTTCAATATTTTCTTCATATTTTCAACTTCATGTGACTGGATTGATTTTTCATATGTTGATTTCTTTGGCTCATTCAACAACAAATTTAATTTTTAAAAGGTTAATGAAAAAGAACTAACTTAAAGATATGTTTCCTGGTGGAAGGAAGGGAGATTGGGCAATAGTCCTCAAACTGACATGATGCTGGAAGATAAAACTACTAATTTGAGAGAATTATTAATATCTAATCAGCTCTGTAGGAGTGGATCTGCATTCTGATCACAGATAAAGCTGGATTGTGACCCTTAATTAAGTGTCTAAACATCATCCATGTGTTTTGGCTTGGATGGATGGTTAAGGTAAAGGAGGGGTCAGGCAGGTTAAAAGCATGTAAGTAAAAAAAAGTGTTGATGATTGTCGGACAACTGCATTTGAGGTTAACCACTTATTCCTTTTCAGTGAAAATTTACTCTTTAGATAGTGGTGTAGTTTGAATTCTAACCACCAAGATGCTATGTTGACCATCTATGCTCTGAGACCCATGAATACAACATTATTTGTAAACAAGTCTTTGCAGAGGGAATCAGCTTAAATTGAGGTTCTTAGAATGGATCTTAATCAAATATGACTGCCTCCACAAGAACAGCAGAGACATAGAGGTGAGACCACATGGTAGTAAGGACAGGCCAAGATAGGCCTGCCCAGGCAAGCTGAAGCAGGTGTGGGTGACCAGAGACTACCCAATGGGGAGGTCAGCCAAGCCAGGCAGAAGTAGGGTTCCTCTGAGACAGCCAGTGGGAAGGTGAAGCCCAGATAGGCCTGCTTAGGCAGGCTGAACCAAACAATGTTGCCAACACCACCCTGTGAGGCCAAGCCATATAGGCCCATGCAACCAGCCCTGAGGAACTGTAGAGTCACATCAAGGGGTGTGATGTTAACCCACATGATTGTTTCTCTCTTGAACTCTGGAGAACTCCTGACTAGAAGGTGAGAACTGGCTGGTCCTTCCAGTACAAAACAAAAAGTGAAAACCTGAAGCTAGACCACCCTTAAACTAATTTCATAACTAATAAGAAGACATGAAGGCACCTGAAGAAAAAAGCAAAAGTCAGCCTTCAATAACTCAGCGAAGAAACATTGTGTTTTTGTAAAGAACAAAAACAAACAAATCCACATGCAAAAGCACAGTGAAAAAGTAATAACATGGGAAAACCAAATATAAATCTGGATCAAATTCTACTAGTCCTATAAGAAGAATCCTACAATGAGAACTCCCTGGAGGTAACCCAGAAGACAGATCATAAAAGAACTATCACAGACATACTCAAAACTCAAAAAAATCAAAAGATATAAAGAAACTCGGACAAATGAATCAAAGAAAAGAGGGAGAGAATGACAAAACAAGAAGGAAAGAGGAGAAAAAAAAAAAAATTCAGGCTGAAATGAAAAAGGAAATGGAAACACAGAGAATTGAAAACAAGAACTAAAGGAGAATGGCAAACTTTGAAATGAAAATGAGCAAAATACTGAAGAAATCTTAGGATGGAAATGAAAAGGAATTCAACACTCATCCAGCAACAGGAAAGGACAGGAGAAAGCCTCAGTGACAGAATGGAGATGCTGGAAAAATAGATATCAAGGCTGGAAGGTAATATGGACTAACTGGAGTGGCTCACAGCAAAGATTATTAAAAATATAAAAAACATAAGAGTGCAATAACAGGAAATGTGGGACAAATGAAAACACCAAACCTCCACCACATTATAGCATAAGTTATAGAGAAAGGGAAGATCCCAGGATATTGCATTGACCGGTTTTAGAATTAATAAAAATTTTCCCAATTGAAAAAATACATACCATCAAATACAAGAAAGTAAAATAGAACATCAACTAAGAAAAACGAAAAGAAATCCCCGAACCATAAGAGTAAATGCTTAGACTTAAAGATAAAGAGAACATGAATACATGGGAAAAGCAAAAGGAGAAAGAAAAAAAAAATTACAATATTAACAGGGAAACCCATAAGAAGTTAAGATGATACTTAAAATGCAAAGATGAAAGCCAAAAAAGGGAAATCAAATGAAATAGAAACAAACAACAAACAAAAAAAAAAAAAAAAAACCGAAGGTATAAAAAGAATCAATGAATCCAGATAAATAGAGATAAATTAGAAATAGATATGACATTTAGCTCAGTTGACCAAAAGAGATGAAAAGGGAAAATGCACAAGAGATAATGTAAAGATACAGACAATAATAACAGAAGACTTCGTAAAAAACCATTACTCTGAGTAAAATTTGAAAACCTAAGAGAAATGAAAAATATCTGAAATCTAGGGAAAACAATCAAAACTTTAACCAAGAGAGTTGACAGCTAAACAAGACCCTAATTATTGAGGAACATTGAAACTGTAGTTAAATCCTTCCCACTAAGACAAAAAAGCTCAGACTAGATGGTTTCATGGCAGAGATTCTATAAGAATCATTTAAAGAGGACTTAAGAACATTATTACTTAAATTATCAAAAAATAGAAACGAGGAGAAATCCCACCATGGTTCCTTCTATGAAGCCAAGCAAACACTCAATACCAAAACTAGGGAAAGATGCAACCAAAAAAGAAAAGTATAGATCTTTCATTAATAAACATAATGCAAAAAATTCTCAAAAAAAATTTGCGAACTGCAACAGATACATCAATGATAATCATTCTCATAAGATCCAGTTGGATCATACCAGAGATGCAGGGATAGTTTCAACTTATGTAATCAATAAATGGTATAAAGCATATAATGGACTGAAACAAAAACCACTGGAATCACCTAATTAGATGCAGAAAAGGCATTTTCAAAAATTCCAGCCTGCCATTACGTTAAAGTTCTAGAGGGAATTGAGGGAGGGAACATTCCTCAACATAATTAAAGTATATACAACAAACTCCCAAGCAAAATTATTCTAAATGGGGAAGATAGAAAAAAAAAGTGTTTTCCCTTAAATGGTCAGGAACTGGCAAGGCTGCCCCCTGTCCCCCCTCCTTTTCAATATACAGCTTGAAATGCTCATTTAGAGCATAGGAGACAAGAACAGAAATCAAAGAGTCTAATCTGGATTAAAGAAGGAGTCAAACTATAGCTTTTTTACAATGACATCTATGATTTACCTAAGGGACCACAAAACTATACCAGAAAAACTCCTAAGAAATATAAACTGTTTCAGTAAATGGTCAGGATACAAATTACCTGGAAAAATCAATAGCATTTCTTTATACCAAATACTCAGACTATCTGGAGAAGGAACACAAGGAGAATTCCCTTCACAATTTCAAAACTTAAAATATCTACACAGAAAAAAAATAAAAAAAAAAAACAAAAGACATAAAACACCGAAAAAATTTGAATCTAAAAAGATTGAGAAAACCAGAAAATGAAAAGACCTCCTAGCCTCATGGATTGGAAGAATTAGTATATGAAAAAATGACCATCCTGGCCCAAAGTAAATAGCAAATTCAATGCATAGCCAAACCAATTTAAATCCACTAATAAACTGACTTCATACAATAATATAATAAAAATCCCTAATATTATATGGAAAAAGCAAAGAACCCAGATACGAAATAACCCTGAGCAAAAAGAGCAATACAGGGGGAATGACTAACCAGACCTCAAACATATTACAGGGCTTAAGTCATAAAACATCCTGATATTGCAAACAAAAAACAACCCGTTAGATCAATGGAACAAAATTGAAAATACAAACTTAGCACATGCAATTTCAACCACGCTATATTGAACAAAAAGCCAAGCAAGATCAAGGGAGAAAAACAGCCATCATCAGCAAAATGCTTGTCATGCAAAACGGATCACCACTGCAAGAAGAATCAAACTAAACCCCTACCTCTCACCCTGTACAAAAAGTCAGCTTGATAATGAATCGAAAACTCAATGTAAACACAAAACTACTGAAAATGAAAGGACACAAAATTGGTATAACCTACAAGACATAGGTGTAGAAAAAGACTTTCTAAATCAGACACAGCTATGCAGGAAAAATAAGGTCAACATTGACAGATACAAGAATGGAACCGTAAAAATTTTAAAAGACTCACAGAAAAAAAACAATCAAAGAAGTGAAAAGAAAACCCACACTAGTTGGGGAGGAAAACCTTCACCAGTGTTTACATATGAACAGAACTATTAACATCCGAGTCATATAAACAACTCAAAAAAAAACAGGGGACAAGAAAGCAAATGGCCCACTTGAAAGATGGTAAAAACTGAACAAGACTTCATAAAGGCAAGAAGTAAAGATGGCTTAGAACAGCTTAAAAAGTTGTTTCAACCTCCAAATGAGTAATTAGAAATCAAATAAACAACCACATATGGGATTTCATCTTAGCTTAGAGACTCTGGCACTAGATCCAAGAAAACATATGATAACCAAAACACGCTGAAGCAGGTTAGGAAAGGGGAACACTTCAACACTGGTTGGAGAATGCAAACTGGTGCAACCCCTATTGAAAGCAAGTGGAGATCTCTTACAAAGACTCAAAATGAACTACCACTTGACCCAGTCATACCACTCTCTGGTATTATATCCCAAAAGGTCATCCTATCACAGAGATGCATGCACATCCATGGCTTATTGCAGCTCGCTTTCACAATAGCAAAGGAAGCTGGAAGCAACCCAAGTGATCCCTCAAACCAGGAGTATTAAAAGAGAAATGTGATACATCGTACACAATAAATTCTATACAGCAGTAAAGAAAAATGATGTCAGTAATTTGCAGGTGAAGGATGGACCGAGAAAGTCCACTATCCATCCAAGTGTAAGTAAAAGTCATCCAGAAAACAAATGAACATATCCGGGTGATCCCTTTTGTGGATTGAGCACCAAATCTATATATATAGTAAGTAAACTGAAGGATTCCTTTTTTCTTTCATTTTTAGTAAATATAATACCTGTTTACTCATCAACTTGCGAAGTAATGTAAGGAATGTAAAGTAATATTTTTTGTTTACTGTATACTACGCTGTATCTTAAAAATGTAATATCGAAACCCGCAACATGTTTTTGAATTAACCTAAGCTTATATTCAGATGTATTATTTTGGTATGTGTGCTGTCATGTTATATAGCATTTTTGGAGTGAGACAAATGGAAGAACAACAAACACAAAAAAACTGGGTCAGAAATGATGAAACAGTAAACTTCTGCCCAAATATTAAAATTTCTGCATGAAAATTAAAAAAAAAGAACGAAAAGATCAGATGTAATGGCAAAATGATATGTAGATCTGGCTGGGTGGGGGGCAAAAAGGGGGAAGAGTCTATAATTTGATTTGAATTATTGTAGGAAGGCAACAAATCTCAATAAAAGATGAAAAGAAAGAAGTGGAAGAACAAAAATTAAAAAAAAAAAAAACTAGTAATGAATTAAAGAAATGAAACCACCAAAAAAAAAAAAAACAAAATCTTACCAGTGGTCAGTCAAATGTCAAGAGACAGACTATACAGATTATCCCTGAGACTTTCAATTATTTTATTTATGTAAGGTGTTTGTCTGTGTACCTTTGTGTCCAAGTGGGTATGTGACATAAGAGGTTTTTCGAATCCAGAGACTGGCTGAGTTATCAGGCAGTTGTAACCACCCAAATGAGTGATGGGAATTAAACTAAGTTCCTCTACAAGAGCGGGAAGTATTCATCATGGCTGAGTCNAAACTCACAGCAAATGTTAACAGCATGCACAAGTCCCATGCAAGTTCAAACCAGAAAAAAGAAATCCCTACATATACATGAGGAATGAGTAAGAAGCTCCAACCTCACCTAAAGGAATTGCGGCAACAGATGTCTGCTAGGAGGTAGAGACTGTCTATTTCAGCGTGGGACTCCAGGTAGGGTACCCAGGCTCCAGTGGATGGACCCACACTGAAGGACATTTGGAGACACAAATTAGACTCTCTCTCTTTCTCTCTCTCTCTCTCTCTCTCTCTCTATATATATATATATATATATATGTATATATTTGATATCTGTGATCTCCTGTGTTTTAATTTTTATAAGCTGCCTGTTGCTAGCAGAAATGTTAATCCTTAAAAAGAAATCTCCAGCCCAGCCTCCTTATTCTTCTCAGCAGCCCAAGTGAATAGTAATAAAGCATCTGAACATAGCTGCTCCTGTGTTTTGCTCTACAGACCCATCAATCCAACTCACCCTTGGATTTGACCTCCTGGTTCCCAGTGCCACTGCTATGGAAAAAGGGACAGGAAGTAGGTGCGGGGAACGTCAGAGGTAAAGAGAGCAAAGATGCTTTCCCATTGAGGAAAGAAAAGAGAAAAGAGAAGTTCTGCTTCTGTGCAAAGCTTTGTGATCCAGGAATTCAGCTTAGAAAAAGGAAAAAAAGTGGAAACCCATCATGTTAATCTGATTTCCATCCTTGATGAGTTACTCAAATAAGACAGCTAACAAAAACCCCAATTTTGCTTCTGCATGTCCTCATTGAAAATGACTGTCAAGATGATCTCCTCTGTGGATATATGGAGAGGAAGTTGGAAGGAAAGCAGAACTCAATGCCCAGATGCAGCTGAAGGATGAAAAGGGTCATCCACTGGGAAATCAGACAGCTTCCTAGGTTGCGATATTAGACATGCATCTCTACTCTCCACAAGTCACTGGTCTGGCCTAGATACTGACATTCCTACACACAGCATTTTCCCAGAATTATCTGGAATGTTTGTTTAACATAGTCATTCTTGGAAGCTATTTAACTGGAATGGGAGTTTGAGAATATGTATTATTTTTTAATTCTCCCATGATATTCTCATAAGCATGAAAACTCAAAAATGACTGCCTATAATATTATTTGTTTTGATTGACTGAATCCAGAAATTCATACTTTATTTAGGAAAGGTTTTGAATACACCATTAAAGCCTTAATTTGATTGGCTCACAAGCTTATTGGAAGAATTCCTTTAAGTGCAGCTGGCATCTGGGGAAACTCCAGGTATTTGTAAAAGGAGTCTACTAAAGGTATCATATTCACAAAGCACATGCAGCATGCTCAAGAGGGACAGTATTGCACAAGGTCAGTGAAGGGAAAGGAAAGGTTCAGAGGATGACATGATTCAAATACATAATCAGAAATTGTATAATCTATCAAGTGCCCTGGCAGTTTCTGACCCTTTTACACATTCTTATATCCCAAGGGCATGGCCCTTCCACTCCCTTTTGTACACCTACAATATAAGGATTAGCATTTTAGAAGCGCAAGGATATATATAGAGCTCAGTTTGGGGCCACTTGTTTACTACAGGAGGGGTACTGGGTTTGTTTTCTAATACCATGATCCGAAATTTAAAAAAATAGACATTTTACATGATTTACATATATTATATGCACCCCAAAGGACATTCATTACTATGATATCAGCTGAGCACCTAGATTTATTTTTCCTTCCAAATCCTGTCTATTATCTACACTATCAAAGACAAATTTCCATCATCCAATTTTCACTTCATTTATGTTTTATTTTGCTTCTAGAACTAGCAGTACTGTCTCAATTTGAGGCTGCTCAGTGTTTGCATATTTCCATCATAATAATAATGCTAATTATGATGATCATAACAATAATAGCTAACACTTATTGAGTGATTAAATTGCTAAGCCCAGTATAAGATGTTTTAAAATAAAATATCTAATTTAATTCTCACGACAATCTTGTGTAATACTTAGCATTATTCATAACTTAAGGACAAAGAAACAGAAACAGAGAAACCAAATAATTTATCAAGAGTTATAGTATTTTTTTTAAAGAAGCAGAGCTGCTGATGGAAAGTAGGTCTGTCTGTATCAAAAGCCTATACCACAATAATACCCTTACCTTTCTTTGTGTTAGACTTCCTCTGGGAAGCATGTAACTGAATGAGTTCCATTCAAAGAAATAGATTTTTTTTCCAGTTTAGCACATACAACATGAAATATGTTCTTAATTAGAAATGAGAATTACATAGTATAAATGGTGATTAAATGACAAGCTGGTGGCCACCTTCAGTCAGATCTCAAATGAAGATGTCTATCCTACACATTCTTGGATTTTACAAAGCTGAGGAATAGGTGAAGACAACTAACACATTGGGTGGGAGCTCATATACACAATGAGCTGAGTAGTAATGCCCTTCCATGGTGTGTGAAACCTCTCTCCTATCCCTGTACACATAGTATAGACAGAGTCCTTTAAAACTGATTGTTGTCAGCCAGATATGGTGGCGCAAACCCTTAATCCCAGCACTCAGGAGTCAGAGGCAGATAGATCACTGTGAGTTCAAGTCCAGTGTGGTCTATATAATGAGTTCCAGGACAGCCAGGGCTACAGGGAGACCCTCTCTCAAAAAGACAAAAAAAAAAAAAAGATAAAATAAAACAACTGATTGCTGTCAATCATGCCCTAAGAATGGGCAGAAGAGATTACAATGAATGCCAACATGCTGTGGACTGAGCCAGGGCTCCTGATTGCTGTGCTGGGTAGATGTGATGAAAGATTAACAATGGTGAGGACAAAAACCATACTCCATGTGGCTTTTTCTTTCTTCAGATTGTATCAGGAAAAAGGTTTAACTGTTCTGGTAAAAGAGGGTATATATAGGAGTCAGGCGTTGGGCTTGGTGAAGGTAGAGTCAGACAATCAAGTCATCAAAAAGACTGAATGGTTGCTTCTTAGAAGACTGTATCTGTGATATCTCTAATGCCATAGAACCCAGACATATCTTTGCAGAGTGCTGGCTTTCTGAGTTAAGTCTATTAAGACCTCCATTTAAGTTTGAGCAGAGTTTTTATACTTTTTAATCATAGCTAATAAGAAACAGCACAGAGTACAAAAACAGCGGTGATGCTGGAGTTCAGCTCTTCTGATTATGTTCATCTTCTCTTCCCACCTTTCTCCCTTCTTTCATTCCTTTCCTATTACCCATCCTCTTTCTTCCTTCCTTTCTTTTTCTCTTTTTTACTTTCTCTGCTTCTTTTGAAAATGTTGAAAATTGTTCACAGTAGTCATTCTTTTAGCAATTTAATGAGGATTAAGATGCAAACCACTTTCATCATGTTCCTTGACATCCTATACACATTCATTCAGTTTAGCTTCCTACCTTTGCTAAAACTTGTTTTTAAAGAGAACCTCTTATATGTAACTTGTTTTTCTCTTGTTTTGTCCTTGTATTGGGCATCTAGTGTTTTAACTATGATATGACATGGAGAATTTCTTTTCTGGTCTTGTCTATTTGGTGTTCTATGTGCTTCTTGTATTTGTATGGGTTTGTGTTTTTTCAGTTTGGGGAAATATTCTTCTGATTAATACCATTCTCTTGGGATTCTTCTCCTTCCTCTATCCATGTGATGCAGAGGTTTGGTCTTTCATAGTGGTGTCCCACGTTTCCTGGTTGTTCCACTCTTGTTTTGTTTTTTTTTAATTTTATAATCTTCTTGAGGTTTCAGCTGCGTGTTTTACTTGTAGGTCTGTATTCTTTTCCTGCATCATTCATTTTTCCTGCTTGAAAAAAGCCCTTTTTATTTCTTAGGTTTTTCTCATCTTTTCTGACTGATTGAGATGAAATGTTCAATTTACTTGTTTTATTTCATCCTGATGATTTCTTTACTAGTTTTCAGCTTCATCTTTTGGGCGTTTTCATGTCTTTTTCTTTGATAGTGCCTTGTTAGTTGCGGATTTTTTTTTTTTTTTTTTTTTTTTTTTTTTTTTTTTTTTTCCTTTCAGCCTGAGATCTTTTCAGTGTTTACACTTCCTTTGGAGGTTTGTCATTCTCTCCCTCTAGTTCTTTTCAGAGTTTGTATTTCTCTTCCTCTAGTTCTTTTCAGTTTATCAATCTCTCTCTTTAGTTCTTTCCAGAGTTTATCATTCTTTCTTTCTAGTTCTTTCATGAGTTTTTCATTCTCTCCCTTTAGTTCTCTGATTTGTTCTTTATAGTCTTTGAATATGTCCACAATTGCTCTTCTAAGGTCAGTGTCTTGGTTTCCTTCCAGGTAGATCTCATTGTTGGGATCTTTGACAGGACTAGTTGAGTTCAGTAGGGAATTATTATGAGCTTTTCCCATATTGTTGTTTCTCAGTTCTGTCTTTGGCATGTGGATTTGTTTTATGTTTGTTTGTTTATTTGGGGGTTTTTTTTGGTTCACTTTGTTTATTTGTTTGGTTCCTGTTGCTAATCTCAAATGTTAATATGGAGGACTGGTTGGTCACTCAGTTTGCTTCCTGCTGGTTTCTTCCTCAGCTTTGGCTGTGCAGCCTAGAATCACTGACATTGCTGGATCGTAACAACCACAGTAAACCACAGCACCAACAGCTTACCCACTCCACCACAGTACCAGGAGCTTGAGTGCATGGGAGGGAGGAGTGTAGGTTGTTACTCCTTTAGCCTGTGCACAGAACTCCACCTGGCCACCAAGTGGGTGTGCTGCTGTCTGTCCCTATATCCATGCACATAGTTCTCTATGGTTCTAGTGGTGGACGACAGATGCCCAGGGTGGGCAGTAAGCCTGCGCACCAGATACCCACCTGGCTGCCGAGTGTGTGCTGTCCACTATCAACACTCCTCTTCAATATAGTGCTTGAAATGCTTGCTAGGGCAATAAGGTAAAAAAGCAAAATTAAAGGAGTACTAATAAGAAAAGAAGAAGCAATCATCTGAACTACAACCCAAGATGGGTGAGAACTTGGATGGAAGATCCATAACAGTTGTTCAACAGTCAGGAGCACTCCAGCTTGAGCTAGTTATTTTGCAACCAATGTTAATGCTCTCAGGGAATATGTGGTTGCCTGGAAACAGAAACCCTTCACTGAATTCATTAATATTCATTGCCATACTTTTATGAGCCATAATATATGAATTCTCTCCTTTGATTCTAATTAACAGGTAAATATCATCAAATAAAATATTTTTGAGAATTTATGGAGGTGAGTTTGAATTTTCAATTTTTTCTTCATATTTACAACTTCATTGTGACTGGATTATTTTCATATGTTGATTTCTTGTGCTCATTCAAACAACAAATTTAATTTTAAAAGGTTAAGGAAAGAAACTAACTTAAAGATATGTTCCTGGTGGAAGGAAGGGAGGATTGGGGCAATAGTCCTCAAACTGACATGATGCTGGAAGATAAAACTACTAATTTGAGAGAATTATTAATATCTAATCCAGCTCTGTAGGAGTGGATCTGGCATTCTGATCACAGATAAAGCTGGATTGTGACCCTTAATTAAGTGTCTAAACATCATCCATGTGTTTTGGCTTGGATGGATGGTTAAGGTAAAGGAGGGGTCAGGCAGGTTAAAAGCATGTAAGTAAAAAAAGTGTTGATGATTGTCGGACAACTGCATTTGAGGTTAACCACTTATTACCTTTTCAGTGAAAATTTACTCTTTAGATAGTGGTGTAGTTTGAATTCTAACCACCAAGATGCTATGTTGACCATCTATGCTCTGAGACCCATGAATACAACATTATTTGTAAACAAGTCTTTGCAGAGGGAATCAGCTTAAATTGAGGTTCTTAGAATGGATCTTAATCAAATATGACTGCCTCCACAAGAACAGCAGAGACATAGAGGTGAGACCACATGGTAGTAAGGACAGGCCAAGATAGGCCTGCCCAGGCAAGCTGAAGCAGGTGTGGGTGACCAGAGACTACCCAATGGGGAGGTCCAGCCAAGCCAGGCAGAAGTAGGGGTTCCTCTGAGACAGCCCAGTGGGAAGGTGAAGCCCAGATAGGCCTGCTTAGGCAGGCTGAACCAAACAATGTTCCAACACCACCCTGTGGAGGCCAAGCCATATAGGCCCATGCAACCAGCCCTGAGGAACTGGTAGAGTCACATCAAGGGGTGTGATGTTCAACCCAACATGATTGTTGTCTCTCTTGAACTTCTGGAGAACCTCCTGACTAGAAGGGTGAGAATTGGCTGGTCCTTCCAGTACAAAACAAAAAGTGAAAACCTGAAGCCTAGACCACCCTTAACTAATTTCATAACTAATAAGAAGACCATGAAGGCACCTGAAGAAAACAAGCAAAGTCAGCCTTCAACTCAGCGAAGAAACACTTGTGTTTTGTAACAGAACACAAATAACAAAACAAATCCACATGCCAAAAGCACAGTGAAAAAGTAATAACATGGGAAAACCAAATATTAAATCTGGATCAAATTCTACTAGTCCTATAGAAGAATCCTACAATGAGAACTCCCTGGAGGTAACCCAGAAGACAGATCATAAAAGAACTATCACAGACATACTCAAATAACTCAAAAAAATCAAAGAATATAAAGAACACTCGGACAAATGAATCAAAGAACAAGAGGGAGAGAATGACAAACACAGGAAGTAGAAAACCTGAAGAAATCTCAGGCTGAAATGAAAAAGGAAATGGAACACACAGAGAATTGAAACAAAGAACTAGAAGGAGAGAATGGCAAACTTTGAAATGAAGTGCAAATACTGAAGAAATCTTAGGTGGAAATGAGAAAGGAAATTCAACACTCATCCAGTCAACAGGAAAGGACAGGAGAAAGCCTCAGTGACAGAATGGATGATGCTGAAAATAGACTATCAAGGCTGGAAGGTAATATGGACTAACTGGAGTGCTCAAGCAAAGATTATTAAAAAATATTAAAAAAACATAAGAGTGCAATAATCAGGAAATGTGGGACACAATGAAAACACCAAACCTCCACCACATTATAGCATAGTTATAGAGAAAGGAGAAGAATCCCAGGATAATGGCATTGACCAGGTCTTCATCAGAATTATAGAAGAAAATTTTCCCAAATTGAAAAAATACATACCCATTCAAATACAAGAAAGAAATAGAACACCAAGTAGAAAAGAACAGAAAAGAAATTCCCCATGACCATATCATAGTAAAAATGCTAGATGTTCAAAATAAAGACAGAATACTAAAAGCCAAAAGAGAGAAAAAAAAAGTTACATATAAAGGGAAACCCATAAGAATTAGAGCTGACTTCTAAATGCAAAGGATGAAAGCCAAAAAAGCGGAAATCAATGAAATAGAAACAAACAAAAAAAAAAAAAAAAACCAAGGTATAAAAAGGATCAATGAATCCAGGATAAATAAGGATAAATTAGATAGATAGAATTCTAGCTCAGTTGACCAAAAGAGATGAAAAGGGAAAATGCACAAGAGATAATGTAAAGATACAGACAATAATAACAGAATACTTTAAAAACCTATACTCTAGTAAATTTGAAAACCTAAGAGAAATGAATGAATATCTGAAATCATGAAAACATCAAAATTTAACCAAGAAGAGATTGACAGCTTAAACAGACCCATAATATATGAGGAAACTGAAACTGTAGTAAAAATCTTCCCAACTAAAAAAAGCTCAGGACTAGATGGATTTATGGCAGAATTCTATAAGACATTTAAAGAGGACATAGAACATTATTACTTAAATTATTCAAAAGAAACAGAGGAGAAATCCCCCAGGTTCCTTCTATGAAGCCAAGCAACACTCTAATACCAAAACTAGGGAAAGATACAACCAAAAAAGAAAATTATAGATGCATTTCATTAATGAACATAGATGCAAAAATTCTCAAAAAAAATAGTTGCTAACTGCATACAAGAATACATCAAAGATATCATTTCTCATGACCAAGTTGGATTCATACCAGAGATGCAGGGATAGTTCAACTTATGTAAATCAATAAATGATATAAAGCATATAAATGGACTGAAAGACAAAAACCACGTGGTCATTTAATGCAGAAAAGGCCTTCCACAAAATTCAACATGCCTGCATGTTTAAAGTTCTAGAGGGAATTGGAGTGGAGGGAACATTCCTCAACATAATTAAAGCTATATACAACAAACTCCCAAGCAAAATTATTCTAAATGGGGAAAGATTAGAAGTGTTCCCCTTAAAGTCAGGAACCTGGCAAGGCTGCCCCTGTCCCCCACTCCTTTTCAATATACAGCTTGAAATGCTCATTAGAGCAATGAGACAAGTACAGAAAATTAAAGGAGTACTAATTGGAAAAGAGGAGGTCAAACTATTCTTTTTTACAGATGACATATTATTTTACCTAAGGGACACAAAAAACTATACCAGAAAACTCCTAGAAATGATTAACTGTTTCAGTAAAATGGCAGGATACAAAATTAACCTGGAAAAATCAATAGCATTTCTTTATACCAATAGCAGACTATTGGAGAAGGAACACAAGGAGACATTCCCATTCACAATTTCAAAATTAAAATATCTAGGAACAAAACTGACAAAAGACACTAAAAGTCACTACAATGAAAATTTTGAATCCCTGAAAAAGATTGAAGAAAACACCAGAAAATGAAAAGACCTCCTATGCTCATGGATTGGAAGAATTAGTATAGAAAAAATGACCATCCTGCCCAAAGTAATATAGCAATTCAATGCAAAGCCAAACCCAATTTAAATCCCTATAAACTACTTCATACATATATAAAAGATCCTAATATTCATATGGAAAAGCCAAAGACCCCAGATACGAAAGTAACCCTGAGCAAAAAGAGCAAAGCAGGGAGGATTACTATATCCGACTTCAAACAATATTACAGGGCTATAGTCATAAAACATTCTGATATTACACAAAAACAGACCCGTAGATCAATGGAACAAAATTGAAAACCCAAACTTCAGCACATGCAATTTCAACCACCTTATATTTGACAAAAAGGCCAAGAAGATTCAATGGAGAAAAAACAGCATCATCAGCAAATGGTGTCAGCAAAACTGGATCACCACTTGCAGAAGAATCAAACTAAACCCCTACCTCTCACCCTGTACAAAAATCAACTTGAAATGAATGAAAGACTTCAAAACTTTGAAGTGAAACACAAAACTCTGAAAATGATAGACAAAAATGTTGGTAGTAACCTACAAGACATAGGTGTAGAAAAAGACTTTCTAAATCAGACAGCAGCTATGTAGGAAATAAGGTCAACAGTTGACAAATAGGACCTTATTAAATTTAAAAGATTCTGTACAGAAAAAGAAACAATCAAAGAAGTGAAAAGAAAACCCACACAGTGGGAGGAAACCTTCACCAGTGTTACATCTGACAGAACATTAACATCCAGAGTATATAAACTACTCAAAAAACAAAGGGACAAGAAAGCAAATGGCCCACTTGAAAGATGGAATAAAGAACTGAACAAGACTTCATAAAGGAAGAAGTAAAGATGGCTTAAGAACAGCTTAAAAAGTGTTCAACCTCCACTAATAATTGAGGAAATACAAATTAAAACCACATTAGGATTTCATCTTATTCTGGTGAGACTGACTGATCCAGAAAACAATGGATACCAAACGCTGAAGAGGATGTAGGGAAAGGGGAACACTCATCCACTGCTGGTGGTAATGCAAACTGGTGCAACCCCTATGGAAAGCAATGTGGAGATCTCTTAAAAGACTCAAAATGAACCTACCACTTGACCCAGTCATACCACTCCTGGTTATATACCCACAAGGCTCATCCTATCACAGAGATGCATGCACATCCATGCTTATTGCAGCTCTCTTCACAATAGCAAAGAGCTGGAAGCAACCCAAGTGTCCCTCAACCAAGGAGTTTATAAAGAAAATGTGATACATCTACACAATAGAATTCTATACAGCAGTAAAGAAAAATGATGTCATTAACTTTGCAGGTGAATGGATGGAACTAGAAGTCACTATCCATCCTAAGTGAAGTAAAAGTCCCAGAAAAACAAATGACATATGGTGATCCTTTGTGGATCTGAGCACCAAATCTATATATGTAAGGTAAACTGAATGATTCCTTTTTTCTTTCATTTTTAGTAAATATAATACCTGATATTACTCATCAACTTGCTAAGTAATGTAGGAATGTAAAGTAATATTTTTTCTTTACCTGTATACATACAGCTCTACTATTAAAATGTGAATCCCTAAACATGTTTTTGAATTAACCTACAGCTTATTTTCAGATGTCATTATTTTGGTATGTGTGTGGCATGTATATATGCATATTTTGGAGTGATACAAATTGGAAGGAACAACAAACACAAAAAAACTGGGTCAGAGAACTGAGTGAAACAGTAAACTTCTGCCCCAAATAGTAAATTTCTGCATCGAAAATTGAAAAAAAAAGACTGAGAAAAAGATGAAATGGCAGAATGTATGAGCTCTGGCATGGTGGGGGGGAAAAAGGGGGAATGAGTCTAAATTTGATTAAGAAATGTTGTAGGAAATGCACAAAACTTCAATAAAAATGAGACAGAAAGGCAGTTGTGAAGAACAAGATATTTACAGTAATGAATATTCAAGCAAATGAACCAAAAAAAAAAAAAACCAAAATCTTACCAGTGGTCAGTTCCAAATGTCAAGAGACAGACATATAACAGATTATCCCTGAGAGACTTCAATTATTTTATTTATGTATAGGTGTGTGTCTGTGTACCTTTGTGTCCCAAGTGGGTATGTGACCATAAGAGGTCAGAACTCCAGAGACTGGCTGAGTTACAGGCAGTTGTAATCCACCCAACATGAGTGATGGGAATTAAACTAAGTTCCTCTACAAGAGCGGGAAGTATTCATCATGGCTGAGTCATTTCTCCAGCCCAACCTCTACAGACAAAAGAGAGAGAGAGAGAGAGAGAGAGAGAGAGAGAGAGAGAGAGAGAGAGAGAGGACTCATTGCTGACACCTTAAGCTCAGTATTTTAACTTCTACCCCTGTGAAAGAATGTTTCACTACCCTGTGTATGAAAATTTGCTATGATTCCATAAAAACTCATACAGATAAAAAACCATGTTTCAAATGGCTTAAATGTTTGCTCTATTAATATTGAGTAATATTTTATAGAAGACTTTTAACAGCAGGATGTTACTAAGCTTTCTAGTTCAAGACCAGTAAAATAAATGTTCTGTCAAATTTTAATACTTTTTCTGATAAATTTTATCAACAGAATATAGATATACTAAATCACTATCCTAAAAGACACATTTAGGAGGATTTAGGTTTTTATAAATATAATCCTCAAGAAATAAAATCAATTAGACAGTTGTAAAAAAAACTTTGTTGGTGAGAAAGTGTCCTCCATTTTAGTACCTATTGGTTTACAGTAAGATTTTGTTTGTAGAAATGCTGTTTAATTATTGATTTGCTCATTTGTCTTAAGATTCATTATTAATCCTTCTATCATATATGACATATGATGTGTAGCAGATGATTCACTCTTTTTCTCTGTCTTTTTAATTTATGATTTTACAAATCTGTTTTAAAAAAGTTGACAGATTTCCATAGCATTAATGTTATTAAATACCAGAAAATTAGAGACATGTCCCTTACCAGGATTTTCTCTTTAAGGACAAAATTCAGCTAATGCATTTCTATTATTCCTAATTTAAGAATGAACTCTTGAGGTAAAATTAGCAAGGCCTCAAAAACTTACAAAAAGTCTTATTGAATCAACTTGAAACTTGTAATGTCAAGATCCTAACATCCACTGTCTCTGAACATTTTTCTCTACTCTGTTGGCTTATGGAAATGGGACATCACATATAGTAATAGAACCTGTAATTCTTGAATTGTTCTATGCTGAAAATTCATATTAATAGATGCACAAAATATTTTGGTAATCCTTTAAAGTTAAATAATTATATACATTTTTTAAAACAACCTTGTAAAAAAGGTTATACAGTAGTCACATTATGAGGTGATTAAATCAAGAGAATATTTCACAACACAAGCCAACAACAGAAATGGACATAGCTGTTATGAACAAAATTTCTCTGAACAGATAATCATACATATTCAATTCTTTCTAAATCATTTTCAATGTAGAAGGACAAATGACATGATTTTGCCAGAGCTGGAGAGATGGCTCTTGCAGAAGACCCGGATTTTCCTGACAGGCATGTGGCAGCTAACAATCATCTGTGACTCCAGATAGAGGGGATTTGATCCCCTCTTCTGGCCTCCATGCACAACATAATTGCACGTACAAGCATGCAGGCAATACACTAACACACATAAAATTACAATAATTAAATAAATGAATTTAAATGATTTTGCTAGACTTTGAGGACAAAATATTCAACAACCAGCACAAACGCACTGTTCAACATCATTAATAATTAAGGAAATGCAAATTAAAACCACTCTCAGATATCATCTCACTCTGATACAACTGGCTAAGAGCAAAAAAACAAAACACACCAAATGCTGGAGAGGTTGTGGGGAAAGGGGAACACTCATCCACAGCTGGTGGGAATGTAAACTTGTAAAACCAATATGGGAAGCAGTGTGGAGAACCCTTAAAAGAATCAAAATGAGCCTACCACCTGACCCAGCCATACCACTCCTGGGTATATACCCACAAGACTCATCCTACCCCAAAGATACATGCACATCCATGCTTATTGCAGCTCTCTTCACAATAGCGAAGAGCTGGAACCAACCCAAATGCCCCTCAGCTGAGGAGTGGATGACAAAAATGTGGTACATCTACACAATGAAGTATTACTCAGAAGTAAAGAAAGATGACATCATGAACTTTGCAGGTAAATGGATAGAACTCAAAGCCATTATGCTAAGTGAAGTAACACAGTCCCAGAAAAACAAGTGGTGAATGGTTTCCCTCATTTGTGGATGCTAATACCAAATCCCAAGATGAAAAGCAAGCCAAACAACATTATCGTTATATTTCTTTTTATGTGAAAGCAACTATGTTGTTATAATGTAAATCTCTTGGGGCTGGAGAGATGGCTCAGAGGTTAAGAGCATTGACTGTTCTTTCAGAGGACCTGGGTTCAATTCCCAGCACCCACAAGAACCATCTTTAACTCCAGTTCCAGGGGGAATCCAATGCCCTCTTCTGACCTCTGTGGCATTGCATGACATAGATGCACCAACCTACACTCATACACATAAAAAATAATAAATAAATAGAAAAAAATACAATGTAAATCTCTTAATGGGCTCTAGAATCAATCCACCACTTACTTTTAGACTCTGTAATTACTGCAGATGTGTGGAAAATATGTATTCATATTTTAGAGTAACATAAAATTAAAGGAGGAAAATGTGAATTCCTAAACATAAAAAATGACTGAGAGAAAGATGCAGGACAGTTATGGCATCTGGGATGGGGTGGGGGAAAGAGAAAGGGGAATATGTCTACACTGAACTGAGAAATGATGTCTGAAATACACAAAACATCAATAAAAGCATTATAAAAAAGAAAACACATTCCTATTGTATCATGCATCAGTTTTATAAAAGTAATTATAATTTATAACAACAGAATACAGATACATAAAGCAGGATGGATTAAGTACATGTTGCTAAGGTTATCCATTTCTGAACATCCTTGCTTTCCTGAGTAGTGAGTCATGCATCATACAGCATTCAAGCAATGAAGGACCTCTATATTATGGTGGGTCCAGGGCATGGTGAGCCAAGAATTCTAGGCTAAGACATATAAACATCATTCCTTGGGGATAGTTTTCCTAGTTCTTGAAGGTGTTATGCCTGCTACTAGAGGACAAAAATGACCATCAATCTACCAAGCTATGAAACTTGTGGCCTGTATATGCCCACTGGTGCAATAGTGCCCAAATATGAGAATAATCAACCAATTTCAGGTTGGATTTAAGACCCACTCCACAAGATAGGACCAATATCTGGCACCATTATCAAGGCCAAAAACTTATGGCTAAACAGATCATAGACTCTGTTGGGGAACTTACTTCTATTACTCTCCTAAATGGACATAGTAGTAAATCTACTCTTAATGACTTATCATTTATACATATAGATTAGTGAAGCTCTCAATTCTTATCAGAGATGTTTCTTTTTTGCAGTCCATGGTAATTGACACAGAAAACCCAACAGGTATAGAAGATGAGGGAGTACAGAATGCTCAGCCCTTAATGGGATTCCTAGATCACATCATCTTCTTCCAAGGCTCAGAGATCATTTTGAAGGAGGGGCCAGGAAGACTGTAAGAGCCAAGATAGTGGATAACTGCAAGGAGAAGGTGTTTTCTGGATGCAACAGGACAATTGCAAATACGTACTCACAGTAGTTGTTACAATATGTACAAGTCCTGTGAAAGCTCAAGATACACAAAAACCCAGCATAAAGGGGGCCACCACATAACATCCCTCCCTGAGGATCTAGTGGCCTGATAGCTGTTGGAAAAGGGAAAGTTAGTTTTCTTTGAGACTATGTTTGTACATCTGTATGTAGCATTAGTCAGCTGACCATGCTCCAGTGAATGGCCACACATCTAAGAGTAAATGGACATCACAAACTGGAACTGATGGTTTGTTAAAAAAAAAAAAAGAGGACATAAATTTGAGTAGGACCTGGGAGAGGTTGAGGAGGGGGTGAATATGATCAAAATGCACTGTATGAAATTATCAAAAAATACATTGTATGAAATTGTCAAAGTAAAAAATGAAGAAAAAAATCAAATATGATATGTTATATGATAAAAGAAGCACTACAGTGTAGAAGACTGTAATGATCAATGCTTTGCTTTGATAGGTTTACATAGTGTGACGATCCAACTTGAACAGCTAAAGCAGGGAAAATCAGAGTCTAGGAAATCATTTGGAAAGTAATTAAGCTAATGGTCCACAGTGGTATATTCAGGAAAGAAAAGAAGGACATTTTGAAAAAAAAGGTATGAGTAAAGAATTCATCCCAGGAGACAGGGGGAAGGCAAAAGGCAGGGAAATAACTTCAGTTTCCAATGTAAGCTACAAGGAACATTGGTCTCACCAGGAGAATAAGGGATTCGGTGAAAGGAAGTTTACACAGCGAGATT
Organism: Rhizomys pruinosus; assembly: GCA_009823505.1. Taxonomy (NCBI): domain Eukaryota; kingdom Metazoa; phylum Chordata; class Mammalia; order Rodentia; family Spalacidae; genus Rhizomys; species Rhizomys pruinosus. The sequence continues at coordinate 76,703 of VZQC01008123.1, forward strand.
GCATGATGGTAATCTTTATTAAGCTGATGCCTGTTTTTCTCTTATCCATGTGGAGACAGGCGTTTTCCAGCCTGGATCAGCACCAACTTAACAGAAAGGGAAGAGGAAATTTGAAAGCTGTATAGAAGCTTTCCACTCCCTGAATATGGAAATGATATCCTTCAGCTCATTTTGATCACATGGCCCTGACCAAATATGCAGTGTAGGAGAATGAAATGTACTTGACTAGTACTCGGCTAAGGCATGCATTAGCAGGCATCTTCTTCTCTTATTGCTGGCTCACTCATACTGAACTTCACCACTATTTCATGCATTGTACCGGATAATTCTTCATATCACATTGGTACATTAAAATCAAAGGGAATCAGATAATCATGTACATAGTTGTCTATATAGTACAGGAAACTCAAAGCAAACTGAAATTTATAAGGAAAGCAATAAAAGGCTTTGGTTGGGAGTGGGTAGAAGTGTTAATCAGAGTTGGCTGGGAGCAATGAGTCCTCAGTCCTTCAATATTTGCATATTCAAGTGAAATCTCAGTTAGATTCTCTTAATTTTTAATGCCTTACTAACATTATGGTTTCAGGCACCTTGTAATAAAAAGTTCTGGTGTTCATTAACATGAGGCATAACAATTTGCTGCGTGATTTATTGTATATGTGACTCGGTATGGTATCTTGACTATAAAATCTCTCCTCCATTCTCATGGAATGGTGATCCTGTCACTTCTAAGCTACTGCCTTCTCTTATGCCCCCTTAGATCAAACAGATTGAGAGTTTATGTGCCTGAACAGAAAGGGTATTTCTGTATGTACCAGCAAAATTGTAACATAAAATGGATCTTTGGATATCAACATCATATAAATATAAGAAATCAAAGGTTCAGAGGGGGGGAAATGAGAAACAATAGAAAAATAGGGAACATTAAGGGAACTTTGGAAGGGCAAGAAGCCCCTTACCCAGGGGAACTTGTTGAAGCCCCTTACTAGCTAAGAATGAAGAATTCAGGTACACATGGTTGTGTGGGTCAGTGGTGGCCACATGCCAACTTTGGCAAGACCTGAGGCATGGGTCACAGCCACCTCCCTCAGGGTATAAGGGACAGCAGCAGGCAATCCAGGAGGTGGCAGCAAGCAGCCTATCACCATCAGGATCCTGCTTGTCTCTCTTGACAGGGCCTGAAGGTGGCCACTGAGAATATGCAGCTGTGGTTGGCCAGCCATCATCTAGGTGACTAATCCCCCAAAGAGGATAAGACCCAATTACTGGGTGCTGGTGAGAAAGGACTTGGTAAGTAAGAAAGAAAATGGATTAAGAGTCAATATGGCATTGATGACTCCTCTCAGCAAAACAGGACTCCACTGAGATGTGTCACCACTGGCTCCTCCAGGCCTGAGAAGACAGTGGAAAGACTGAAGACATACACACACACACACACACACACACACACACACACACACACACACTGGAACTTTAATCATGAAAAAAATTACTATGCTATCAGTCTGTTTCCTTGAGCAAAAGAGAAAAGTGGTTTCCTACAATATTGATGTCCCTCTACCAAAAAATCCAAGCCACCACTGTTTGTGGTGCAGAGGCCAAAATGCCCTATTTTAAGCATAAGTATAGTTATGTGTACAGAGCTATGAAGACAGGAAAATAATAAGAAACAGTAAACAGTGTAATTAAAATTGGTACCCTACCCGAGAGCATGGAACTGTGATCATCTCCTTATGGTCCCCTTCTGTAAACCTAGAGCTATGGTCCCCTCTCCTGAACCTGGAGTTGTCATGCCCAACTACGTGCTGGAGCTGTGGTTTCCTCTTGTGAGCTGGAGCTACAGTCCCCTTTTGTGATCCTGAAGATGTGGTCCATTCTTGCCAGACAGAGTTGTGGAGCCTGGAGCTGTGCTCCCTGTTGTGACCCTGGAGCTGTGGCACCTTCTTGTGAGCTGAAACTGTGGTCCTTTCCTTTGAGGAGGAGCTATGGCTCCCTCCCATACCCCTAGAGCTGTGGGCCCTTCTTATGAGATAGAGCTGAGGCCCTCCAGGGAGTTACCTATTAGAGACTCAGTCCTCCCAAGACCAGAATATGCAAATGATATAAACCTCCCCTTTCCTCAGCAAAAGCTCAACACAGAGGCAAAGCCACTGCCATGTGCAATGTGAGATCTCTGCAGGGGGATGTGGAGAATGCAGCCATTCAGAGAAGGCTGAAACTTCTGCACAACATTAACATGGGGAGACCTCCATCCTCCACTCTGCTGTAACATCAGCCTACCCCAGAGAAACAGGGAACTGTGTCCCCATGGTAGGAGACTAAAGCTGTTGTCTTAAGTCCACACATGCATGGTTCTGAACAACCAGACCTTGATGTTGGACTTTTCCCATTCCCAGACACCAAGAAGTTTTCCATTTATTTTTCTATTATTCTTCAAAAGCCTCAGTGAGCTTTCACCTATGCCCTTCAGATAATGTAAAATATCTCATTGAACTTCTAGAGATAAAAATCTCATTCTGGGAAATTCAAAAAGAAAAAAAAAGAGAGAAATGACTGTAATAACCAAACCGATATAATTCTCAAACTAAAATTATGTAATAAGAATTCCCTTCTGTGTATACTCTATATGTATACTGTAATTTTTGAATATTGTTTACTAACAAAACTTTACTACTAAGTTTCAACAATAATGTGAAATATGTCACTGTTTCTGTAATGTGAGCTTGCTGTTGATTTCCAAATTCTCCAACCTATACAAAATTTTCACTGTAATCACATTATTGTTTAAAGAAAGCGATACCCATAAAAATGTTAAGATAAAAAAGAAAAACATAAAAAAAATCAGCTACAATTAACATTTGAGGTTGCTGACACAGAGACAATTCCTTTTATATAGAAAATTTTCTGGTGTGTGTGTGGTGGGTATTCTTATAGCCTTAGTTGGCCTGGAACTTACTATGTAGACCAGGCTAGCCTTGAACTCATAGATATATCTGCCTGCCTCTGCCTTCTGCGTGCTAGGATTAAAGGCAAGCACCACTATGCCTAGCTTTTATATAGAAATATTTTAAACAGACAAATATAGTAAAATAGCAATGAACCAGGCTTAAGGCCTGAGTGTATATAGCTTATTCTTTGCCCAGGTATTGTCTGGGAATCTCACAAACAAGATTTTTTTTTTAATTTATTTTATTTTCTGTATATGAGTGTACTGTCTGCATGTAGGTTGGTGCACCCGTGTCATGCAGTTCCACGGAAGTCAGAAGAGGGCGATGGATTCCCCTGGAACTGGAGTTAAAGATGGGTGCTGGGAATCGAACCCAGGTCCTCTGCAAGAGCAGTCGGTGTTCTTGACCGCTGAGCCATCTCTCGGCCAGCCCCACAAACACGATTTTAACTTTATTTAAACAGTAAAAACATATTAACTTCCCCTGTTCCCTTGTGACTTAGGGTTTGATTTTATCAGCTCTGGTCCTGTCCAGCGAATCTCAGGAGCCCCCCTGTGATCTCATTTACCAAAAAGAAAAATTTCCTAGGCAGCCCTTTGAGTTATAACTTTAGAAGCCATCACAATCCAAACTATATGCCTATAGCACAACACATGACTCTGACTGTGGTGAAAAGTGCACACATACACTTGGATGTGTCTTTTAATAGAAAGAGAAGTCCCCTAGCACTTCTCTTTCTATTAAACCCTGCACTTAAATCTATGTTAAAATCTCTTCTTAATAAATTCCAAGTCTGTTTCTCACTGGTAAAAGAAATCATTATAGTTGGCTGGCTGAACATTTAAATTCATCTGGACAGTGCTGATACTCTAAGGTAGCTGTGGTGCTTAGTTGGCATATGCAAAGCCACATTCTTTAGTCTGAAAGCAGAGTTTCAACTAAAAGAATAGGGCGGGGCTGGGTCTTCACTGAGCCAGTTACTTGTCCATTGGCTTTGCTCACCTACCACCCCTTCTAGAGATTCGCACTGTGCTATTAGGGCTGGGAGATGGCAGACGATACTTTTCCAGCCACCACGGAGAAATAAGACAGGTGTCATGGTTTGTGTCTTAGTCTTAGGTGTCCCAGAAGGCCCATGTATTCTTGGGCCTTAGCTGTTGGTAGGTGGTTTGACCTTTAGGAGTTAGAATATATTGGAAGGCACTTAGGTCACTGGGAATATGCCACTGAGGAGATTATTGGGGCCTGCTTATCCCTCTGGCTACTGTGAAATAGGTAGCTTTGCCCACCCTTCCTTACCATGGCATCCTGCCGACATAGCTGGGCCAAGTGACCAAGAATTAAAGCCTCTGAATAATTTATCACTCCCTACAAGTGCTTTTCTTATGATGCTTGAGAAAAGCATCTTGTCACCATGGCAGAAGCTGATGAGCACATCAGGAAAAGGGGGAGATTATTCCTGCCTCTTGATCTGACAGTGTGGAAATTGAAGGAAAGGTAGCAGAGACAGAGTGGTAGCTTCATACTCCAAGAGCTGAGAGGGCTACATTTTTTTACATGTTCCAGTCCTTATCAGAGTGACACAGCTTCCATGCAGGCAGCCATAAATCTACAGCTAGTAGTGCATCCACCGTATAGCATACACCTTACCGTGGTCTACCAGAGTAACAGCAGCTTCCCAATTTTAACAGTTTTACTTATTTGCCATTTTGCTGCTAGAGCCACTGTATATTTAACAAGACACTGACTACCATATCAGGAAGAAGTCTAAATTAGTCTGTAATCTACAACATTGTGGGGACCCAGGGATTCTTCAGGTGGAACCAGCTGATAGAAGAAGCATACCTTCAAGGCCAGAGTCCTGGCAGAAGCCAAAGGAGCAAGGTGAGTGAAATTTGGTGTCCATTTCTTCCTCTAAATATTCTATTTTTTCTATAATGTAAATACAAAATAGTATTTGTATAGTCAATAAAGAAGTGTTTTGATAATCACATTTGAAGCATGCTATGGATTCAAATAAGACAGGATTTAAATGTTAGCTGAATGATACACAACCCATTAAATGTCACAAAGCCTCACTAGCCCTTTATGCAAAATATGGATATTATCTTAGTATTAAAGCACATTTACTAGATTGCATTCATTTTTTCATTATAGTGTATTAACACCAATACTGTGTGTCTAATAAGGTCAAAAATAATTGTTAACATTTACTGAATGTTAGCCGATCCACTGAAGGGCAAAAACTTCTTCATTGGAATGTTGTACATTTTAGAACCCTACATTTCTCTTTCTTTCTCTCTCTCTCTCTCTCTCTCTCTCTCTCTCACACACACACACACACACACACACACACACAAACTTTTTATAAATGCAAAACCATGAGCCTGGGAGAGGTTAAATAATAATCTGCCAAATTCATTGAGCTAGTACTTCTAAAGCCAGTACTCCAACCTATGCAATCTGATACCACAAGACCACTCTCTGTGTAGTAAAACTTTCCAATTAATGTGAAGCTTTTTTTTTTAATTTTTGTATGTGTATGAATGTACTGTCTGCATGTAGGTTTGTGCACCCGTGTCGTTCAATGCCGTGGAGGTCAGAAGAGGGTCTCGGATTCCCCTGGAACTGGAGTTCTCCTGGAATTGGTGTTACAGATGGTTCTTAGCCGCCATATGGTTGCTGAGGATTGAACCCGGCTCCTCTGCAGTTAAGAGCAGTTGGTGCTCTTAACCGCTAGGCTATCTCTCCAGCCCCCTAATGTGAAGCTTTTAATGAATGCAGGTTTCATAACCATACCATTAGCAACTGGATGGGTAGAGTGGGTGAGGTCACACATCACAATATTCAGCCAAGAGCATTGCTGCTCAGAGGAGGTCGCCAGCTAGACTCTGGGTCCCCTCATTTTTTATCTCTTACTGACCAGGCATGGCTCTGCATCACAACATAGCAAGGCTAGTGAGCCACCATTGCCCTCTCTTTGGACAAGCTAGAGGTAGTTCATATTTTTACCCTTTCTCTGAACACATACAAAATAATAAACCTTTAACAACACAGGAAATAGGATGCTTGCAGTGGTTAAAGTATGTGTTCTCCCATCTTCCTTGGGGTAAGCCAACTTCATCAGTTGGGAAATGATTAAAATAACTAAAATCAGAGCAGAATTTGAGAAATGACATGAAGCAGGAAATAAATACCCTAAACCTGTGAGCCTAAGAAGCCAACAGGCTCTTTCTCCACACTCCCGAGATCACCACACTCCTCAAGTCTTGCCTGAACAGCTGCCTACTTTTGTGTTTCCTTGTGGAGCACTGTGACATGATGGATAGAGAATGCCATGTAAAAATAAATTGGATGGTATTCTCTCTTATTATCTATGATTCCTTGATCTTCCTACAGAGTTTTTAATAAATATTTGAATTATTTACAGTAATCTACAAAGGCATTTTAATAGTGCATATGGTACAGAGAAGAGAATGAAAAATGTCTTTGTTTCTCTCTGACGGGGCTGATGAACCATGACGCCAATGATTGCTTGCCTCATTTGTAATTATTCATGGTGAAGATCTTCATTCAGCAGCAGATTTTTTTTCTGGCTCTGGGTCCTCGTGACTATGGGAGCATGAGAGTTCTTTGCTGTAATCTCACCCCAGGACAAATTGTACTGCACACAAAGTTGGGAAGATAGACTTCAGAGAAACAGATGCAGATACTGTTGTTATTGCCAGTTGTTACAACAGCCAGTCCCAGAGAGAGAAATAAAACATTTAGATTTTACTCTTTTCTTTTTGCTAAACCATTTGTACGTGTGTGTTTATGAATATATGCATATATGTATGTGTGTAAGTATGTTTCTATGTATGAAAATGTGGCCCAGAGTGAATTCAGTCAGTGGAGACTGAACAGAGAGGGTGTCTTTAAACAAGTCTAAATATTCCAGGTTTGGCAAATATCTGATGTTATTTACTTTGTTTTTCAACATCCATTATGATTCATCTAATACTGCTTTGTATCCTGCATTTACCTCAGTACTCCTTCCATGAAGGGTTCTTTTAACATATCATTTTCTGTTTTACATTTTGATTTGTTGTTATTTTGCTAAGAAGTTAGAATATCTCTCTCTTCTTGTGATCTTCCTAGGAGCACATGGCCAGCAGCACACCAGGGACACTTTCTCTCTTCATGATCTTCCTAGGAGCACATGGCCAGCATCATGCCAGGGACTTATTCTCTCTTCATGATCTTCCTAGGAGCACATGGCCAGCATCATGCCAGGGACTTATTCTCTCTTCATGATCCTCCTAGGAGCACACGGCCAGCAGTACTCCTGGAGTAGGTCTTTCAGACAGAGACAGAGATAAATCAGTGACTTTCTACTATGGGGCACTTGAGAGTCACATGAGAGTTTTTAATAAATTGCCAAGGTTCTTATAATAACTACTAGAATTATAATCTATGAAGTCTGAGTAATTATTTTGGTTTAGTTTTTCAGTGTAGCATAAAAAAAGGGGTCTAGATAAATTGAGTTCTCATCTGGAAATGGAAAGTAAATATCAATAAAGTACAAGTTAATCTGTGAATAAATAGATAATATGAGATGAAAATTCACCTTCCATAAAGATTATTGCTCAAATATTGCCCAAATATGAAGTCTTCCAAATCCAGCCTTAACCTTGGGACAGTTAAGTTATAGGGGCCAATACGCATTTTCCATTGCATACTACAACTACCATGGGCATTCTACCACCTAAAAATCTTCCTTGCTAATAAGTAAATGTGCAGTGAGGAGATATATAGATTGGAAGGTAGAGTGGTGGTGTGACATACATGAAAGTGTATGTACATGAGTGAATGTGCATTAAAGGAAGCCCGTGCAGCACTGTCCACTGTCTCAGAATCCACATGGTACCATCAAAACCCTTGGTTATTGAAGGGTTTTAGTGTGTAATGAGTCACTCACTCAACTTCCAGTTTGTAACCACACACCATGTGTGTATCTTGGGGGAAGGAATAGAAGTTGGGGGGAGAAGTGGAGGGAGATAGAGAGAAAGAAGGAAAGGAAAGAAAAGAGGGGAAGACCAGGAGGGGTTACAGTGAGACTTTTTTTTTTACATAAATTTCATTCTTTCAGAGGACATTTTATTCCAAAAAGATATTGCAGTGTGGAAGTCTGTTGTGATGAGTTAAAGCATCTGAAATAACAATTTGGTAGCATTCAAATATGCCATTAAGTGTTTCCACTAGAGATGAACAAAGGGGACATAAAAAAGCAGCTTACTTGAGGAATCACAGCAAAAGCCACAAGCCTGGAAAGACAAGATGCACTTAAGTGGTGCTGGAAGGCCCTATGTGCAGAGGCAAGGAGCGGAATTTACATTGTCAATTGCAAGGTTACACTCACCCAAGGGACTCTGTGGAAACCAGCATGAAACCCAGAGGACCTGATTTGCTGTTCACACTTAGTCTTTGATGATTTTACCTGAGTTTGACAATGTTGCTTCATATCCTTTAGGATTAGAGAAAACAATTAGAAAAGAATAACAATTATCTTTAGTCATGTATTTAGGCTGCTTCTTTGTTTTCATCAGAGTTTTAACTTTTCCTTTGTAATGAATTTGTGTTTACTTATTTATTTTACTAATCTGCCTCCCACTGCAAGCCACTCAACGACTGCCTGCATATTTTCAAGCACCATCTCACTTGAACAACACAAATAAAAGAATGTAAATATAATGAAATTGCAGTTATTTTAATTTTAGAAAATCATCCAAATATTTATAACATGTAAAACATATGAATAAAACATGAAACATAAGATACATCTGTTCCTTTCTGAAAAGGCTTCTGAGATACTTATTGTACCTTTCCTCTGTGCTGCATGATATACTCATGACTCAATCTAATTCTTATATGAGCTAGTAGGAAGGAGACATTACTTATACACAAATGCAAAATATCAAGATATTATTATTATTCAAATTATAAAATACATGTTTTCAATTATGTTAAATTTAGACGAGTATTTACAATGCACTAAGTACCTTTTTATATTATACACGCTTTCTTAATTAATTATGTAAAATTCCCTGTTAGAGGAGCTGGAGACATGGCTCAGTGGTTCAGAACACTGGCTGCTCTTCCAGAGGACTCAGATTCAACTCCCAGCATTCACATGGTAGCCAACAACTGTCCATAACTCCAATCCCAGGGGATCTTACTTCCTCTTCTGACCTCCCTGGGCATTGCCCTACATGGGTTCACTAAATACATGCAGGCTATATACTCATACACAGAAAATAATAAATAAATAAATAAATAAATAAATAAATAAAATATTATTTTTAAAAATTAAAAAATCTTTTAGCATAACCAATTCATTTATGAAGGAAATAAAGTTCATATAAAATAAATAACTTCATAGTAATTCAATTGCAAAGAAATCTAAGTCTGTATGACAAAGCCATGCTCTTTGCATCAATGTCTGGTCAACTAGAAGTCAGAGGAGGGAACCTAGTAGAAAAGGAGATAAGGAGGATGAAAAGTTAAGACATCTTTGTTTGTTTGTTTGTTTGTTTGTTTGTTTGTTTGTTTGAGACAGGGTCTCCCTGTAGCTCTGGCTGTCCTGGAACTCACTCTGTACATCAGGCTGGCCTTGAACTCACAGAGATCCACCTGCTTCTGCTTCCCAAGTGCTAGGATTAAAGGCATGTGCCACCATGCCCGGCAAGACATCTTTTTAATTGATGAGTTACACCTTCACATTTCTATTGTACACTTCAAAATAGCATTCTGAAACCACAAGCAGCTCTTATTTTGATAGTACACATAAAATTCATTTTACTATATTCATGAGAAACTTGGTCCCTAATTGAGATCAAAACAAGTGAAAAAATGGAGGCTGGTGCAAAATATTTCTATACAAAGAAATAGAAAGAATTTTGTCTTGCCTTTGAGAATTTTATCTACACATTTGCTAGTATTTATGTGACTTTGTAAACACACAGCTTTTAAAATACAAAGAAAAATTCCACTTAAAAGATTGGGAGATTCAAATCAATCTTTTTGCTATGGACTAATGTTGGGCTTCATAGTTCTATTCACCAGTATTGTGCTTGAGAGTTTAAAAGAAAATCTAATCCTAATCCTAGGACACAACTGTCTTCAGAGTACAATTATGTTGTATCAGTGTACGTCCAGAAGGACATGATGATAACTCCCTAATACAGCTCTGTTAATCATCTGTCATAGTACATTAAAACCTCACCTAGATGCCCACAGAAAGAAAGAGAGGGAGAGAGATATTTATATTTTGAAATCCTTGCTTCTTTTGTTTACTAAAGCACTACACTTACCTGGTCCATTATTCACACTCTGCTTGTCACTCTCTCATGGGGGCTTCCTTCTTTCCCATCTGGACATGTGCTAGATTTCTTATTTCTTCTTAGTAAATCCTTAGATGATTTCATCTAATCTCATTACCTTTAAATTTTATCTAAAGGTAGGTTATTATATTTTCTTATTCCTTTTAACGTTTTTATTGATTGACAATTCCATACATTTTATAATAAATTTTAGTTCTTTTCACACACATTACCCCTCTCATTCCCCTCCCTATTACATGAAACCTTTATTTTCCAAAAATCCTTCTATTTCCTTGTTGTCTTTTTAAGAGTGCCCCACTGATTTTTTTTTTTTTTTTTTTTTCTTTTCGAGACAGGGTCTCCCTGTAGTCCCAGCTGTCCTGGAACTCACTCTGTAGACCAGGCTGGCTTTGAACTCACAAAGATCCACCTGTCTCTGCCTCCCAAGTGCTAGGATTAAAGGTGTGCGCCACCACGCCAGGCTCCAGTTTCTTGCCAGGGAAGAATGCTATTAACTGAAACAGAAACAATTTAACAGTGCCTACACCACTAAAGAAAATGATTTCCCTTCCCCCAACAAGCTATAACTGCCAGTAATCCTTCAGCAAGGGGTGGGGGTGATTCATAGGCCCCTCTCTGGTCTAATCTTATGCAAATGACTGTAGCTGCAGGAAGTTCATCAGTGCTATGGCTATGTCATGTCCAGAAGGCGTATTTTTGCTCTACAACTCCCCATTCTCAGGCTCTTACAGTTTTTCTGCCCCCTTTTCCACAACGTTCTCTGAGCCTGGGTCTGTGTGATGTAGCTGTCCCATTTAGAGCTGAGTGTTCTCTGTCACTTATTTTCAGGACTTTGTCTAATGAAGAGTTCCAGTTCTTAGTTACCATTTGAGGTCTCAGAGTGTGACAAGTCTTCAGCCCACACCTAAGTTTGTCCCACTCCTGGGTAGGTTGTCCTATATTGTATAAGAAAGTATGCTATGCACAGGCCGAAGGAGAAAGCCAGTAAGCAGCATTCCTCCATGGCTTGTGCTTCATGTCCTGCTTCCAGGTTCCTGCCCTGAGTTCCTACCTTGCACTACCTAAGTTATGAACTTTGATACAGGAGATGTAAACCAAATAAACCCTTTCCTCCCCAAGTTGGTATTGGTCATAGTGTTTTGCCACAACAATAGAGAAGCTAACATGACACAAGCCTGAGAACCTGAGTTGAACCCCCAGAACACTTGTTGGAGGGAGATAAAACACCCCTAAATGATATCCTTCAATATTTATACACATGCATGTGTGTATATAGGAGTATACACCATAAATCACACACAAAACAGATTGGAGAGAATAAAACTTAAGAATTAAAAAAAATAATACAAGGCTTTTATGATGACCTATCAGGATACACAACCCCAAAACTTCATTACTGTTAAGTCCAGACTTCCCAGAATCCCAAGGAGCACACAGGTACCCACTTCCTCCAGAAGTTGCCAATCCTCTGACCACTTCCCACTTACCTGAGGCCCTGCCCCATGGGTATAAAGGGCGACCGCAGCCGCCATAACTCTCTCTGTGCCTCTCTCTCTGTGTTCCTCTCTGTCCCTGCCCCCCCCCCCCGCCCCCTGCCATGCTGTCCGGTCCCACCAAGTGTCTGCAGGCAGCTCACGCTGGCAGTCCTGCATGGAAGTAAAGCATGCTCCTAGACTGACCTGGTTTCGTGATTTTTTATACTTAATATTATTGGTGTGGTGAGGACTCGGTCGGGTTCCAGACGTTTTGATCAGGTGGAGTGCTCACCAACATTTTAATCTGGCTGAGCACTCGCCAGCTCTCACCCAGAAACGGACCTCCGAACATTTTTGCAACCCCTGGACCTGCCAGCCTCGTATTTCTCCACACAACCAGCTTCAGGATGAGGTACCACTCTGCTCTCCTGCTCCCTCTCCTTCCTTCTCTCCCTCTCCTCCCTTCTCTCCCTCTCCTCCCTCCCTCTCTCCCTCTTTCTCTTGCCACTTCTGCCTACTCTCTCCTTCCTTCCCTCCATTTCCTTCTCCCTCCTTCTCTCTGCCTGTCTTCCCACTGATTCTTCCTTCATTTTAGCCTCTCGTTCTGCTTCAGAGACACTCCAGACCTAGAGTCTCTGACCAGCCTCCCATTAGAGGATGTACGTCCTCCATGCCCCCTCCCATTAGAGGACTTGTTTCCTCCATGCCATTCCCCTTTCTTCTGAGGCAAAAAAACTTTACTTCCTTCCTACAGCTCTCTCTTCTTCCCAGTACGCAGCACAGCTGCCCCGCCATGCGGTTCTTCCCCACTTTCCAACACCTGCACTGCCATGCAGATTTTTTCCACACCCCACATTCAAACAGATATGCTGCAGACTATTTCTATGGCAATCGTGCTAATCCACTCCCACTCCTCGGCCACCATCTTGAGGCTTTGTCTGCGCATGCCCCCGTTTTTGTGGCGGTGCTAAACCACACCTTCTATTATGCCCACATGGCAAAAAGCCTAAATTCACATCAGACCTTGTAATAACTAATGCTATATTTCTATATTCTAATTCTCTTGCAATTTATTTAATGGCATATTCTGATCCTTTCACAATTTTGGTTTTTGGGTTTTATATTGGATTATACAAAGTCAATTGGAATTGCATTAATACATTTTTATACAGAGTAACCAAGTTTTGAATTTATTGGTTTTTCATCCATTTCAAAATACAATTTTCATTTTTTACTTTTGTATGCATAGTTAATTTTTACAGGCTTTTGTTTGAGATTTTTTACATCATTTGGCTTTTTAACAAATCAGTGTTTTGTTTTGTTTTTAATATTTTGTTTATAAGACTTTTGCCTAATTTTAAGGGATTATTTCAGACTTTGGCATTTTCCATTTCATTGTTTTTTCTTTATAAACCCCATTTTATTCAGAAACCCATTTTTTGTCTGCTTCAGGATACAAGCCTCTATATCTGAGATTAAGAAGGTCTGCCTACCACACCCTGTCTCACTAGCATCCAGCTTTTCCCTCAGGCAGTAACCTTCCACTTGGCTGGGTTCTTTTGATTTTTCCACTAACTAAAATCATTCTCATTAAATTAGCAGGTAATGTGCACAAGCCACCAGATTTTCCTGCCTACCCAGTCCACCATCCTCCACAGGTGTACAAGAACAGCCTGTGCTGCAAAGGACAGTAGGGCATACAGTCTATTTCCACCTAAGCAAATGTCTTAAACTATAAGTGATTCTTTGTAAATGTGATAATTGCCTACAGCCCTGGACAACGAAGGACAACTTTAGATAAAAGGGGATTTTCCCACTGTCCAGAGTTAATGGATACAGTTAGGTCATGTGTCTGTCCAAACCTGTCTGTTTGTTATAACTGGTCTTTGATGTGTCTTTGTCACTGTCACATGTCCATGTTCTGTGTTTTTTGTCAAAACAAAGTGGCCACTTCAAACTTTTTTTTTTTTATTCTATGTTGTGCACAAACAAAAACTTAAGTTTATTTTTGGCAGGCCTCTTAATTTTTTTTTTCAAAGGCCTGATTTGAACCTGGGCTCCTAGGTTTCTACACTGTTTATCTGAAGGTTTTATTTCTTATCTGTCCAAATTATTTTTCCACAGTTATTACAACTAAAAATTTTCTTTTCCAGTTTTTTTTGTTTTCAGACGTCTGAAGACCTGATTTTTTGACCCTTTCGGGCTCACTAACAGATTTTTCTTTTTCTTTTTTGGATTCATTCATACTCTGGTACTTGGACAATGGCACATTGCTTACCCTGCAATCCCTTCCCTCTAATGAAATAGCCTAAGTACCTTTGATATTGTCAGTTCTTTAATTATATATAATTCTGTTTTCCATCACTTGTTAAAGTATTTCAATAAGATCATAGTTTTAGAACCAAAGGTGCAAGACGTCATCTCAGCCTTGGCAGCACAATTAATCAGAGCTGCATGTTTTAAATAATATTTCTAAAGGTGTTTTTTTCCAATGCATATGATGGTTCAATACAACCACTAGGATAAAAATCTCTTAAAAGAATGTGTGCATAAATGTCTGTATGTGTATAACATTGTTAAATAGCATATTAAGATCTGTCTGTGTGATTACAATGTATGTGCCTCTGCTTAGCGCAAACTTTGCAAAGTGTCATCGCCAAATTTACTTATTAGAACCTTATTTATGAGTGTATGCATGAAGTATTGTCCACTTTTAAGAATTCTATAATGTAATTATGGCATATACAAGAAATTGTTTTCTACCTACCAGGTACTATATACCTAGTTACAGCCTCAAGTGAAACAGACGTATATAGAGTTTCCTGTACATACTAAAATTATTTTATATGTCTGTTATACTTTGCACATGTTATTTTTAATATTTTTAAGATAAATTAGGTTTTACTTCCGGTGACCACATAGACAGTCCAAACATAACCAATTTGGGTGAGCCCTAAGTATTATCTGCCTGCTGCTGGTATGTGACAATGCCCCCCCCCTTCCTTTTCCAATTCAAAATCTGGGGACAAGTGACATGGCCTTCATTTGAGAAGTTACTGGTTTTAACCTCTTTATTATCTTGGGTTTGTTTCATGGGCTATGTTGTTAGAAACTTTTGCCTTGCATGGTTTAAATCATTGTTACTTTGAGTACCTAAATGACCTTCATATACCTTAAAGAACAAATTGTAGAAGACTTACTGCATAGGTTTAATGTCAACTTGATACACCTGAGCTGAGAAACCTCAATAATTGCCCTCATTGGACTGGCCTGTGCAATGCCATTCTTGGCCAGATATTTCTAAATTGCATACAATAGGCTGAATATGAGCCAGCAACACAAGCCCGTAATTAGCATCCTTTCCTAGCCTGTGCTGCAGCCACTACCAGGCTCCTACCATGAGCTTTTATTATTGGTCAGAATATTTTTGCTACAGCAATTAAGAATTTATTAACAGTGCTTAAGTCAATGTTCAAGCTTTACTTAGGAGTTGTATGGTAATCAAAGTACCAAATTAACTCAAACAATCCTCTTGGAGGTTTAGCAACCACACTTAAAGCTCCAATCTGATTTGGCAAGAGGGATTTGAAGGGATAATATTTTGGCCCCTACCCTCTGAGGTTGACTTGGGTCCTAGGGTCCTGCTTCTGCAACTTTATGCATATCCTGTGGCAGCGAGTCACCAGTCATCCTATGCCAGGGAAGTCTTGGAGATTCACTTAAAAGGACTTCATCCTGCCAGTGTCCAGTCAAAGGAGGAAAGTCCATATAGAGGAGAAACTCCTCAGGCTTCAAAGGGAAGGTGTGGCCAAGCAAGGCCTGATTTTGTCCTCACATAGATGGAACTGGTGAAGAGAGCCAGGCAAAAGGCCTGAGTGACCCCTTAAGTACCAGAACCTTAACTGACCTTAACACCAAAACAAACTACATTTATCTGAGCTGACTGTGTGATTTTAAACACCCCAACAGGAAACTGTAATCTAAAGAAGAGAAAATGAAATAGGTTATTATCAGAGAGATAGGTGAGAGAACTACTGTGCCAAGTTAGGAATCTACTGTGTTATGTTAGAAAATAGATAGGTGAGAGACCTACTGTGCCAAGTTAGGAATCTACTATGTCATGTTAGAAAAATATCTCAGAGACAGAGGACAGATTTAGTGTGCCATGCCAGAAAATACCACCTTTTATATTCTCATGGTTATGGCTCTCATTCTGGAGCCCTGTGTATTAAAACTGGCCCTCATTCTAGAGCTCTGCATACTAAAACTTTTTTCCAATTTCTCAAACCAGGGTACATGTCCTTTTTCCCTCTGCATTCCCTAGACAGGGACCCTCCAATTGTTAATGCACCCAGTAGCCCCCTGTTGGTACTGTGAAGTCCCTGCACTGGTATACTCATATAAGACTCAACCAGCTTGTCTTTTCAGTTGCAGAGAAAGCATCCACTAAGAACTGGCCACTATTGATCTGGACTGAACCCACCAGGCAGAGCACCCACAGCAGCCAAAATGAGAAACCGGATTCTAACCCTCTAGCCTGACAGCTGTTCCCCAAAGACTTCACCACTAATCAGCTCTGAAGCAGATACAGAAGAGAGAGTATAGTGCCCCATTTCCTTATCATAAGCAAAAGGCTGGAATGTCAGGTCCAGACTTCCCAGAATTCCAAGGGGCACACAGGTACCCATTTCCTCCAGAAGCTGCCAATCCTCTGACCCCTTTCCACTTACCTGAGGCCCCACCCCATGGGTATAAAGGGTGGACTGCAGCCACCATAACTCTCTCTGTGCCTCTCTCTGTGTGTCCCTCTCTCTCTGTCCCCATCCCCCCCGCCCCCTGTCATGCGCTGTGTGGTCCCACCACGTGTCTGCAGGCGGCTCATGCTGGCAGTCCTGCATGGAAGTAAAGCATGCTCCTAGAGTGACCTAGTTTCGTGTTTTTTTATACTTAATAATTACTTCTGTGACCTTCATCATATAACTCACCCCACACTGGTATTGATCCAGCTACTTGATTACCTTACTGCAGTCAAGCATAGGAGTCCCATGTTTTCCTGCTACATCAGATATTTACATCAACTGCCTTGAGGCTCCTTGTATTCTACCATCATAGCCAGTGTCAGAGCTCTCTTCTTCATGGGAGAAAGGAATTCAATATACTTTCTCCAAACAAACTGCTTATGAAATGAAGAAGTCTTAGTGTCTAGCAGTCAATTGTTTTCCAATTCATGTTCCATGAAAATAGAGGTCTGCCAAATTCCAAACTAAACCTCATCCATCTGATATAACCCAAATATTAGAAGAATGACTCATACACATGAACCTGAGGCAACTTAGTATTTTCTTTATCCATGAAATTGATCTCAGGCATGGACTGAAATTATCATGGACCATAAGAATTTACCCATGTTTACTTTGCTTCAAAAGTTCCCTAATTCATAAACCTTTAATGGAAACTCCATTTTTCTTCTAAGTGCAGTTCTACTATTTTATATTACAAGCCAAGTTTCTTTGATAATTTCTATACTTGAATAACAAGATAATCTATATTATAATAAAGAAAATAAATATTGGGAGTGGTTGATTTTGAAAACAAATCTGAAAGAATTAGTTAAAAGACATGCTACTGTAAATTTAAAATGATAATATCTATCTATCTTCAAGTAACAAATAAGAGAGGCTTCACTGTTGGTAGAAAAGGAATAAATTAAGACTCCCACCCCAAAATTCTAAAGCACTTAGAAACATGATTCTTAAGTACAACTAGTAGGGTGGAAAGTGTGCATAATTATGCCACAAAGCACTGTAAGCAGGAGGGAAAAAGCATTGGGATAAATTTAATTCGAGTAATAGAATTAAAGGAAATTTCATAAGATGGCATCTTTTTATGTGTGCAATTTGAAAGACAAATGTAATTTTAATAAGCAGGCATGGAGAGGAACCAGGAAAGACTTTGTTGATGTAGTTATTAATGTATTAAACAAAATGAATCCTTGCTGAGACCCTTCTGTGAATCCACAAAGTATGCTATTTCCTGAAAAGTTTTTTTTTTTTTTTCAGGGATCTACAAAGGTGAAGAATTAGAAAATTTGGGGAAAATAAGATGAAAGGTGAAAGGGTAGTAATTTATAAAGTAGGATTGGGAAAATGGGAATCAGCATAGATAAAAATAGTGCATTATTTCTAAAATTTGTGTTTATTGTGATGCTCTACAAGGTGTCAGTTACTATTTGTTGTAAACAATTGTCTTGAATTGAGTGTTAAAATATTTTGCCTTTATTCAACAGGAAGACATTTTAGGCAAGGAAATGCCATTCTTAATACTATTCTTAGAGGGGAAAAAATGCTAATATGCTCCAAAGAACAGTGGGCTAATGGGGTTCCTCAGACACAAATCCCCAAATGCCTGCATGAAAGAGTTCCCTTTATGTTTCCTTCAGGGCATTCTTAACCTAGTTAGATACAAAGTAACTCAAGGAAGCAAGATGCAGCAAATGTGATTTAGAGGCAACTTGCTTTAAAGTGATTTCTCTCATTAAATGTATCTGATGTCCCAAACAATTGTCTTTGAACTTGAGTTATAAGGTTTTGAAGTCATCACTTGGTGCTGATGGGCACAGTGATGATCCCTGGCCATTGCTCTTTAAAAGCTCTGAGTTCCCTGCCAGTTTTCTCTGCCTTGGCCATCTTCATTGTTTCTTGTTGCTCAGCACAGGATGCCTCACACTACCAATCTAACAACAAGCCATTGTAAACAATCCATTCCAGGTACTATATACAGTCTATTTCTGTAGATACACTGACTGTAAGTTGTCAGGGTGTGAGCTCCAGAAGCCCATTGGAATGCAGAGACACCTAAGGATGGTGGCGCCCAGGAACCTGCTCTACCAGGCCAGCCTTTGGTTATGCTAAAGCAGGCCACCACTGATTACTCAGGAATCTTCCACCTTGCCTTCCGACCCACCCCACCGTCACTGAATCCCACTCCCACCTTCTACCTTAAATTCCCAAGCCAGACGCCATTCTGTGCTTGGCTCTATCCTTCCCCTGAGCCTAGCCCCGGCTACCCTAAATTAAACTTTGCTCTGAAGAACTTAGACCTTGTGGCCTTTCATTCCAGGGGAAGCACGCCATAACCTTACATAAGCGTTCCCGTATTTAAATATTGTGAGGGTTTATATTCATTGCCCACTTCATATGCTATCTACTCACATAGGAGACAAGTCTCTGGACATATCTGTGGGGAAGTTTCACACTTGGGTTAAGTGAGGTGTGAAACTCAGCCAAATGTAAGCAGCACCATTCCGTTGGCAGGGGTCTCTTGACTGTATAAAAAGGAGAAAACAGGCTAGGTACCAGCATTCATCTTTCTGTTTCCTGATGGCAGATGATGTGAGAACAGCTGTGGTACCTTCCTGCAGCCATCATTTTTCTACTAAGATGGACTGTTCCCTATGACTTTGAGCTAAAACTCAAAGTTGGTTTATTTGAAGTCTGTTTTCTAAGATATTTTGTAACAGCAATGAGTTACTATATTATATACATACACACACATGCGTTTGTGTGTGTGTGTGTGTGTGTGTGTGTGTTTTATGTGGCCCATGGTGATTTAGCACCAGACAATCCCATGAGCTCTGGGAGTGTTGATCTTCATTTACCACCTGCCAGTCGCCCATTAACTCTAACTGAGAATGACTGTCTTACTGCCAGGATTAAAAGCTAGAAACTGGCAGACTGACATGATGATATATTAGAGGAAAACCACACAAACATAATGGGGGACAAGTTTGGAAGAAGAAGGGTTTTACCATGTGTAGAAGTGTGATAAGAGAAGGTAATGGGGGTAAAGATGGCCATAGTACACTGTGTACAACTATGAAATCATCAAAAATAAATAAATAGATAAATAAATAGATAAGTAAATAAATAATAAATAACAAAGTGACATCCATCTACACTACAATAAAGAAGTTCACCCAAACCAGCTGAATTAAATTAGAATTTATCACTTATGTTCAGTCACTCTTCTTCACTTCATAGTAAGACAATTAGAGACTCAGTAGCAAAAATGAATGATTTTTTTTCAAAGCCAATTTTTATTGAAGCTCTGTGCATTTCACAGAAAATTACAAACCAACTCCAGACCTGTGTCCCCCTTTCTGCCCCCCGACCCTGCCAGAGTTCATGCATTCTGCCAAAAATGTTTTTCATCTTTTTCTCAGTCTCAATTCTTTGAAACAGTCTTTCTGTTGTTGTTCTTGTTGTTATTCCTTCCAATATACATCATTCCAAAATATGCAGATATGCATACCACATATATCATAGGTTTTAATATCTTCAGTTTATGGTTTCTTTTCTTTATTAGGCTGAAAGATGTCATGCTTGAAGTCTCCTCCTTGGCAAGCCCAAACCACCATCAGTTCTGCCCTTGTGTTCCACACTGGGATTTTCTCTTCCCATGGTCACCAAATGAGGTCTAGAAAAAAACATAATAAAATATAATATGTTTAAAATAATTAAATTCTCTATATCCAAGTTCTACTTCAACCATATTAAGACCATATTCAACCAATATTAAGACCTTCAGGGAACAGGTGAGCACATCAGGTGGGCTCATCACTCCCCTGGGGACAGCCTGTTGCCTGCCAGCCAGCCACACCTGGCTCAGCATGCACAACTGCTGTGGCAGGGCTGAGTCACCCAAATGAGGTGAAAAGAAGAAATACATATCTCTCAATAATAACCTTAAATATCAATGGACTAAACTCCACAATCAAAAGACATAGACTGGAAGAATGGATTAGGAAACAGAATCCATCTATATGCTGTCTACAAGAAACCCATCCCACCATCAAGGACAGGCACCAACTTTAAGTGAAAAGATGGAAAAAGATATTCCAAGCAAATAGTACCGAAAAGCAAGCAGGAGTTGCCATACTAATATAAAACAAAATAGACCTCTGTCAGGATGAGTTCCAGAGGCATTGAAATGCAGAGACACCTAAGACCGGTGGTGCCCAGGATCCTGCCCTACCAAGCCAGTCTTTAGCTATGCTAAAATGGGCCATCAAATCTTCGCCTTTCTGGAAGCCAGACTCCAGACTCCTGCAGAGTGTGCTACCCACCCCCACTCCCACTGGATCCGGCTCCCACCTTCTCCCTTAAATTCCCAAGCCAGACGCCATTCTGGGCTTGGCCTGGTTCTCTCTCTCTCCTGAGCCTAGCCCCGGCTACCCTGAATTAAACTTTGCTCCGAAGAGCTTAGACCTCGTGGCTTTTCATTCCGGGGGGAGCGCGCCATAACCTTACATTCTGGTGCCGGTGACTCAGATCGCCGTTTTTGCCCGCCCCCCAGCCCCTTGGGGCGGTTTCAGGGTAGCCGGTAAGCCAGATACCGAGCTGAGGCTGCAACAGCACCCACCATCATTCGGCCGAAGGTACCTTCTCTCCTCTCCTTATCTTACCCTATTCTATTCCCGTGTGACTGTGCGTGAGAGTTGAGTGCATGTTATGGTTCCACAGCTCTCGGGCTACGGAATCTGATTGGGCCCTAATCCACGGTTCCGCTGCAAGTCGTTTAACCTCATCCGGCACTCATCACAGTCGTGATGACCGAGCACGGGGTTTATATGTGTGGCCCTCATGGTAAGACTTCTTAAGTTGCCTCGCGGGCGGCTGGCCGGATGGGCACCTGAGTGAGGGGAGATTCCATCTCCCACCCTACCTTCTGTGTAACCCTGTGTATGTTCTGCCCCCTGTAGCTTCCCCCTCGGCCTCGACACTTCCTGTTCTAACCACTGCTTTCTCTGATCCTCTTTTCCATTCTTTTAGTGTCCCATTCCATTCCGTTTTGGATCCCTGAGTGCTGGCTAAGTCAGGGATCCCCCTCCGATTTTCCCTGTCCAGTTTGCTGTCTTACCAGGACGCTGGGGACAGACTCTGGACCCGAATTTTGGCCTCTTCTGTGACTGTTGGGACGCTGACTTCACAGACCTGCAGGCCCCGATTTCAGAGACTACCTGGGGTCTCTGAGTGCCCACTTAGAACTAAGGCGGATGCGCCTTAGGGATTGGCTGGGTGCTGACACTAAAAGAATCTATTTACTAACCTCTTCTCTCTCTCTCTCTCTCTCTCTCTCTCTCTCTCTCTCTCTCTCTCTTTCCCTTCTTCCTTATCCTCTGACTCCCAATATGGGAGCCTCACACTCCAAAAGAGCGGCCCTAGGCCTCACACCCTTGGAGTGTCTCCTACACTCTTTAAGGAAACTAAACCTCTCCAAGGACATCAACCCTAAGGTCCTTGTGAGACTTTGCTCCACTATCTGGCCAGGATACCAATTAGCTAACAATATTGTCTGGCCTGAGACAGGTACCTTAGATCTCCAAATTCTCACGGCTTTTAGAGACTTCTGCCAGTGCTCTGGTAAATGGTCAGAATGCTTGTATGTACAGGCATTCTTTGCCCTTCGCTCCCATCCCTCTCTCTACTCCTCTTGCCACCCTCATCAGGTTCTCCTTGCCAAATCAGCGACACCCAGGTCTGGGTTACAGACAACTAAGGAGGCCTCCCGTCCCCCTCCCTATACACTAGACCAGAACTCCACCTCTGCTTTTGACCTTGACGTGGCCAACCTGGGTGCTCCGCTAAACCCTACCCTCCTCCCACAGCTCCAGCTGTGGCTGCCTCAGCAGCTCTCTCTCCTTTGCCTACCCCTCCTCCCACAGCTCCAGCAAATGCTTACCCTTTGCCTACCCTTCCCACTGCTCTCCCTCCTTTGCAAGCCACAGTCTTCTCTGCTCCAGACCCCTCACCCATCTCCCACCACACTCATTCCCGTACTGATCCAGGCAGACTTTTCCCCCTCCGACAAGTAGCAGGGGCACGAGGCTTAGTGAGGCTCCAGGTCCCTTTTTCCTTGGCTGACTTATCACAGATCGAAAAGCTCTTGGGCTCCTTTTCCACGGACCCTGCCAGGTACATTAAGGAATTTCGTATGCTCACCCAGAGCTATGATCTTTCCTGGCATGATCTGTTTGTGATTCTCTCTAACTCCCTTACTCCTGATGAAAAGGAGCGGGTCTGGACAGCCGCCAAGGCTCATGGAGATAAGATTCATAGTGAAAACCGTGCGCTGCCTGTGGGGGAAATAGCTGTACCTAAACAAGACCCTAGTTGGAATTATCAAACCCCAACAGCAGAGGAACCCAACCCAGATATCCAAGCCCGGGATCACATGATCACCTGCCTCTTGGAAGGTCTTCAGAGGGCCTCTCATAAATCAGTTAACTATGATAAGCTTAGGGAAGTCATTCAAGATAAGAATGAGAACCCCTCCCAATTTTTAACCAGGCTCATCCAGGCTCTGATAAGATACACTAGATATGACCCAGAGTCTCGGGAGGGTATCCTTATGATTAATCACCATTTCATTCTTCAATCTGCTCCTGATATACGGAAAAAACTTAGGCATTTAGAACAGGGACCAGCCACCCCACAAGGAGAGCTGCTTGAAATGGCATTTAAAGTCTATAATGGTAGGGAGGAATTGGAGAGAGCTGAATCTCGGGCCCAACACAGCCAAACCCAGCACCTCCTTGCTGCTGCCTTCCGGGCTCCTCCTAAGTGACCTGCCACCAATGCATGCCAATGGAGAAATGAAGCTGACTCCGTGCCGCCAGGGCCCTGCTTCAAGTGTGGACAAACGGGACACTGGTCCCGCATCTGCCCCACACCTCGTCAACCAAGGGGACCGTGCCCTGCATGTGGGGAAAGGGGCCACTGGAGAAGTGATTGCCCTACTGTGTTGTGTTATAGGGGGAGTGGGTAGGTTTGAAGAGGCCTGCTGTGAGTAATCTCTGAATAATGGGTTTGAGACCCTGTCTGTGTTTGAGAGCTATAGGGTACTGAGCCCTGCAAGGAAAAACAGAGGGATCTTTGAGAGCAATACGAACTGGGGCGTGGTGGGAGGCTAGCCCCAGGGTAGAAGTGTCCCACACCTTGGGATTAACTTCGGAGGCCGGGAGCGGCCAGGAGCAGGGTGGAGAGTAACAGTGAGGAACTGAATGAGAAGAGAAGATTGGAGAGGGGAAGGCAAGGGATATGTAAAAGATAGCTTTTGCATTAAATCTCTTCACAAAGAGAGGGGAGGCGACAAGAGGGCCATGACCAAGAAGGAGTGGGTGAGGGGGATATCCCAGAAAACACAGGGAACAGGGCCATGCACTTATTAGGACTGTGGGTCTTTCCATCAACACCCACCAAGGAGAGCTGCAGGGGAAAGTTTTGCCTGAGTAGGAGGGGAGAACTGACACCGAAGCGCCGTGTCTATTATGAAAATAAAAGCCTTACCCGCAACGTGGGCACTGACCCTGGCTCTCCTCCATGGTGATAGCAAGAGGCATTTGGGATGGAGGTGCAGGGCCAAATCAGTCTTCAGCCGCCAGTCCCAGGATGTCTGAACAATGTCAGGACCGGCATGTGGGGGCGGGGCCTCAGAAGGGATGGCTCTCCCGTGCATCGGCACCCCCAATCATCAGGAAAAGTGGAGAGGGCCAACTCACTCCTTAAGGACCAACTGACCAAGCTGTTCTGGAGCTCCATCAGTCATGGACCTCCTCCTTCCTTGGCCTTAACAAGGCTCAAAGCATTCCCGAGGCCTTCTTTCTCATCCTTTTGAACTCATATATGGCCGGCCCTACTTACTAAGTAATTTTCCACTAAGGATCCCTCCTCTCTTCATGATTATCTGCCTGCCTTCTCTCTCTCCTAAGACAGCTCCTTAGGAACACGCAGAAACTCATCCCACAGGCTTCTAAGGATCCAGACCCGCATTCTACAACCCTGAGGACTATGCCTTTCTCCATCTCACTACCAAGAACAAACTGCTGGGGCAGCTCTACAACCCCACTGGCTTGGACCTTACTTGGTGATCCTGTCCACTCCTACTGCAGCTAAAACTCCTCGGAGTCCAGGGTGGATACATCTCTCTAAAGCTGGCAAGGAGTCACAGCAAGTACTTGCCACCCCAACTGGCCATCTAAAACTTAAAATCCAAAGGATCCCATCCCTGCCCCTATACAGGAATAGTCATATCATTATGTGGCAGCCAATTTTCTTTGCCTGTCTCCTTCTGTAGCTGTCCCTCTACTTGGCCAGTACCAATCCAGGATCCTGTACTGCCCCTCCATGTGCCTATAGGTTTGAAGTCTGGACACTTGATGATAAAAACCAGGAAACCAGGCTTCTTAATTATTTCAGAATGTCAGTTTTCCTCCTGTTCTTCTTTCACTCTCCTTTGACATCCTGGACCTGCACCTACCGATGCCCAGGAGCCAACTCAGGATATGAGAACTACATGCAAATTTCTCTGCTTTATGGAGAACAGGACAGGGCTGATTGTAGAATCCTGGGGGGTGGGAAGGATGACCTCATTGGTCCTGCAAGTACACTGGTCAGGATTTTCATGGGGCATGAAGCCCAAATGGCTTTTCTCAGAACCAGGAGAGAAAAATATAACTTTTCAAATTGCAAACCCCTCCTCCTGGCCCAGGGACTGTAGCAGCTGCAGGCATCTTTTATGAAGCTCATTACTTCTATTCAGCCAGGGCAGAATAAAGATTAAAAAACCATCCAGAACTCTCATGCCCTAAGGCTTTAAAAGCTCTAAACAACACTGGACATCAGGCCATTCAAAGTCTACAGCGCCTAAATTCTCACTTAGATTCTTGTGGGATGAAGTACTGTCCATATCTACCTCACTTTTAAGAAATTACTCCACTATCAATGCTTCTGAATGTTTTCTCTGTGCACCACTGCAAAAGTCATTACTCCTTCCTCTCCCGTGTACAATGTTTTCTTAATCAAACCACTTCTAGAATGTTCTCTAACTACTCTCTCCTTAAACACTCCTTTTCCACCCCCGCCCCTTATCTCAAACTAACTGAGTGCTGACACTAGATTTAAACTGCCCAGGCTCCTCATATAGGAATGTGACTGTCAGAGGCCAAACATCTCTGGGCCCAGGACTGCATTTCTATGTCTCCTCTAGAGTATACACCTGCATTTCTACTGACACCTCTGGCCCACGTCTTCCAATAGCACTGATGCCTAGCCTTACTCTCTACACTTCAGGGGAGATCCAGGCACACCTAGAGCTCGAGGAACTTGGTAAATTCCTTAACCATCACCATCCCAGGACCAAGAGGGCAGCTACGTTGGCAGTTTTAGTGGGTATCAGTCTGGTCTCTGCTGTTGCAGCCACTGGGTTAGCTGAAGGCAGCTTGGGACACACCCTTGTCACAGCTCAGCGTTTTTCCCAGGAACTCCAGCAACTGAACACGGAACTCGTAACCGCGGTGCAGGCCACTGCTCAATCCATTCAAATCTTACAAAGGCAGCTCTCCTCTTTAGCGGAAGTCACCCTTCAGAATAGGCAGGCTTTAGATTTACTTACAGCTGAAAAAGGGGGAACCTGCCTTTTCACTAGGAGAAGAATGTTGCTTATTTTGTCAATGAGTCTGGAAAGGTGGAACAAAAATGTCCGCGTTTGCAGAAAGTAGTCATGAACTGTCTCAGAGGACCCTTAATGGAGAGGCCCCTCCAGTTGGGGTCCCTGGGCAGCAATCCTTCCCTGGCTAACACCTTTACTAGGCCCACTGATAGTGCTAATAATTCTGTGTACGGTCGCCCCATGCCTTTTATGATATTTCCAAAACCAAATCCAATACCTCACTCATACAAGATTTAACGAACTTCTTCTCTCAGTTGCAGACGGAAAGGCCGCCTACCAACAGCTGGCCACTGCTGACCCGGATTGGGCACTGGACACCCAAGGCGGTCAAAGCTGAAAAATCACGCTCTGATCTTCCAGCCTATAATTCCTACCCTGCGCCTTCCATGTCCAGCTCTGAAGCAGTTACAGAAGACGGATTCTCCGCCCTTGTTCCCATAAAAACAAAAGGCTGGAATGTCAGGATGAGTTCCAGAGGCATTGAAATGCAGAGACACTAAGACGGGTGGTGCCCAGGATCCTGCCCTACCAGGCAGTCTTTAGCTATGCTAAAACGGACCATCAAATCTTCCGCCTTTTGGAAGCCAGACTCCAGAATCCTAGAGTGCGCTACCCACCCCCATCTCCCACTGATCCAGTCCCACCTTCTCCCTTGAATTCCCAAGCCAGATGCCATTCTGGGCTTGGCCTGGTTCTCTCTCTCTCCTGAGCCTAGCCCCGTACCCTGAATTAAACTTTGCTCCAAAGAGCTTAGACCTCGTGGCTTTTCATTCCGGGGGGAGCGCGCCATAACCTTACAACCTCGAAGTAAAACTAATCAAAAAAGACAAAGGGGGTCATTACATTCTTTTTTTTTTTAATTTTTTTTTATTTATTTGTGTGTATGAATGTACTGTCTGCATGTAGGTTTGTGCACCTGTGTCGTGCAATGCTTCGGAGGTCAGAAGAGGGTGTCAGATTCCCCTGGAACTGGAGCTCTCCTGGAATTGGAGTTACAGACGGTTCTCAGCCTCCATGTGGGTGCTGGGGATCGAACCCGGATCCTCTGCAAGAGCAGTCAGTGCTCTTAACCGCTAGGCCATCTCTCCAGCCCCTATTCTTATAAAAGAAACAAGTTCAGTGCACTGGATTTTGGTGCATATATATTTATGATTGTGAAATCTGCGTGATTAATTGTTTCGTTCTTATAAAAGAAACAATCGCAGATTTCACAATCATAAATATATATGCACCAAAATCCAGTGCACTGAACTTTATAAACACAATCCTGCAAGACCTTAAAACACAGATTAATCCCAGCATGCTAATAGTGGAGGACTTCTATACCCCACTCAGCTCTTTGGATAGATCAACTGGACAAAGAATGGAAAGATGACATCTGAAATGAAGAATACATTAATCCAAATGGACCTCACAGACTTCTACTGAATAGTCCACCCAAACACCAAAAACTTTCTACTCAGCACCACATGGAACATTCTCCAAAATCGACCACATACTGGGACACAAATACAAAAAAATTGAAATAATTTCACACATTCTGACAGACCACAGTGCAATAAAGCTCAATATCAACACCAGGATAAGCCCAACTATCTACAAGAACACATTGAGACTAGACAACACACTCCTGAAAAATGAATGATTCAAGGAAGAAATAAAGAAAGAAACAACAGCATTCCTGGAACTAAAGGAAAATGACAACACAACAAAACCTAAAGGATACTTTATTCCTAGGAGGGGAGGTTATAGTCCTGTATGCCTACATTGAAAAAAAAGAAGAGAACAAACACAACAAATGATTTAACCCTGAAGCTAAAAACATTTGAGAAACAACAAACAAACCCCAAACTCAACAGACAGGAAGAAATAACAGAAAGAAAGAAAGACAGGAAGAAAAAACAGAGCAGAAATCAATGAAATAGAAACAAAGAATCAATGAATACAAAAGTTGGTCCTTTGAAAGAATAAAGAAGATAGCAGACCTCTAGACTAGTTTTTCTTTCTTTCCAACTTTTCCCATTCTGGAATCCTTCCTTAAAATACCATGCTTTCCCTCATTTGTCACTTTCAATAACCACCCTAGGATTCCTTATTGGGATGCCCTTTTATATTGTTTCAATTCCTTCCTGAAGCCAGAGTAGGGAATGGAATTGCCTACTCTTCATTCCAGAATATTTCATGATCTGCTCCAGGTTTTCTAGTCCTTCATTTTGTGGAAGATGAAGAGATGGCAAACAAGACAGAGGATCCTGGAACTTTAAATTAGACCTTTCTTCTCATTTTGCTTTCATTTTGTTGAAAGTTTTTTTTTTAATCATGCCAACATTTATTCTTTTTTTTCTCTTTTTTATTGAATATTTATGTGTTTTCTACATATTTTTTTCAGAAAAAAAAAATTAAAGGTGATAATATTTTATTTAACTTTAATTTAATTTTATTTTTACCCAAATCAAGAATTTGTAGGTGGGAACCCCTGACTTAGAAGGATTTAATAATAAAGACATTAAACCAAACTTTATTTTGCTTACTATTTTCTTAAACTGTTTTTTAAACATTTTTATTAACGTTATTGCATTTCATACATTGTTTTTCAGTCCAATCTAGACTTATCTTGTCTTCCATGCTCCCTACCTCACCAGAGTTCATGCACCCTGCCATCCCTGCCCTGTATCTTTTTCTGATTCTTTTCCAAGTATTTTCAAAGCAGAGGATTATTGTCCTTGGGGAAACTTTATTGTTTCAGTCAATTCCTTGTCCCTATTCCTCTGCTGTTGTTCCCTCCAATTTGTACCACTTCAACATATGCATAATATATATATATATATATATATATATTATATATATATATAATTTATATTATGTGCTGTGTGTGTGTGACACCTATACTAAAATTATGTCATCTGTACACAAACTGTTTATCATTTCCATATCATATTTCAGGATTCACATTTTTTCCTTTTTAAATTTATATTACTCTAACACATGCCTACATATACTCCATCCATATACCAAGATTCCAAAGTCTAAAAATAAGTGATGGGCTAATTCTAGAGCCTCTTAAGATATTTATACTATCAGAGCACAGTTGCTTTCAGAGAAAAGTGTATATAACGATGTTGCTCAGTTTGCCTTACAACTCAGTGCTTGGTGCTAGCATCCTCAAATGAGGGATACCATTTGTCCTTTGTTTTTCTGGGACTGTGATACTTCACTTAGCCTAATATCCTCTAGTTCCATCCACTTACCTGCAAAGTTCATAATGCCATCTTTCTTTAGCAATGCATATCATTCCATTGTGTAGATGTACCATATTTTCTCTATCCACTCATTGGTTGAGGGGCATTTGGTTTGGTTCCAGCTCTTTGCTATTGTGAAGAGGACTGCAATGAACATGGCTGTGCATGTATCTCTGCAGTAGGATAAGTCTTGTGGGTATATATCCAGGAGTGGTATGGTTGGGTCAGGTGCTAAGCTCATCTTGAGTCTCTTCAGAGTTCTCCATACTGTTTTCCATAAGATGGAGTAAAGAGCTAAACAGAGACTTCACAAATGAGTAAATAATGATGGCTGAGAAACATCTTAAAAAATATTCAACATTGCTAACAATTAAGGAAATGCAAATTAAAACAACTTTAAGATATCATCTCACTCCAATAAGTCTGGCTAGGATCAAGGAAACAAATGATACCAAATGCTGGAGAGGTTGTGGGGAAAGGGGAATACTTATCCAGTGCTGGTGGGAATGTTAACTCCTACAATCACTATGGAAAGCAGAAAAAATATTTTAAAGAAGTAACAAGAGAACTCACACATGAAAGGTAAAATGCTTGCTAATCATAACTTAATAAAGGGCTTGCACCTATAATCCATGAAAAACCTCACAACACAACTATGAATAGGTTCAGGGCAGTGAAATGGCTCAGTGAGTAAAGGAGATTTTTACCAAGGTTGACAACCTGAGCTTCATCCTCAGGATCCACATGAAGAAAGTACAGAACTTATTCCCATAAGTTATACTCTGACCACAGAAGAAGGAAGGTAGTAGATCAGAAATTCCTCAGAATGGCCTGATATGAAGAAAATCCACAGAAAGGGGAGGCAAAGATTCCCATAAGCCAAACACAGCCTATAAAGGGTTTGTTGCTAGGATCCGAAAATGAGGAACACCATATGTCATTTCCTTTTTGGAGATTGTGCTACTTCACTTAGCATAACAGCTTCCAGTTCCATCCATTTACCTGCAAAATTCATGATGTTATCTTTCCTCATCACTGCATAGAACCCCATTGTGTAGATGTACCACATTTCACTAAAGATCTCAACAATGAAAATCTTAAATCCTGAAAGGAGATTGAAGAAGATACCAGAAGATGGAAAGATCTCCCATGTTCATGGACTGGAAGAATTAATATAGTAAAAATGACCATCATACCCAAACTAATATATAGATTCAATTCAATCCCAATCAAAATCCCCATGAAGTTCCTCAGAGAATTGGAAAAAAACAACAACCTAAAATTCATATGAAAAAAACAAAATACCCCAGATAACCAAAGCAGCCCTGAGAAAAAAGACAAATGCAGGGGGTTACTATTCCAGACTTCAAACTATATTACAAGGCTATAGTCATAAAACAGGCTGGTACTGGCACAAAAAACAGACTGGTAGATCAATGCAACAAAATTGAGGACCCAAACTTGGAGGCATGCAATTTGAGCCACCTCAAATTTGACAAAGGAGCCAAGAAGACTCAATGGAGGAACGACAGCATCTTCAGCAAATGGGGCTCGAAAAAGGAGATAACCACTTGTAGAACAATAAGACTAAACCCCTACCTTTCACCCTGTGCAAAAATCGAATCCAAATGGATCAAAGACCTCAATGTGAAACCTGATACTCTGAAAATTGTAGAAGAAAACATTGGAAATAACCTACAGGATATATGGGTAAGAAAAGACTTTCTAAATCAGACAGCAGTTGCACAGGAAATAAGGTCAACAATCGACAAATGGGACCTCATTTAGCTTAAAAGCTGTGTAGCAAAAGAAACAATCAGGAAGTGAAGAGAAAACCCACAGAGTCGGAGGAAACCTTCACTAGCGTCACCAGTGACTGACAGAAGTTTAGCATCCAGAGTATATAAATTACTCAAATAACAAAAGGTCAAGAAAACAATTCACCCAATCAAAAGATGGAGCAAAGAGCTGAATGAAGACTTCACAAATAAAGAAATAAAGATGGCTGAGAAACAGCTTAAAAATGTTCAATGTCACTAATAATTAAGGAAATGCAAATTAAAACCACTTTAAGATTTAATCTTACCCCTGTAAGATTGGGTATGATCAAGAAAACAAAAGATACCAAATGCTGGAGAGGCTGTGGGGAAAGGGGAACACTCATTCACTGCCAGTGGGAATGTAAACTTTTGCAACCCATATGGATAACTCTTAAAAGACTCAAAAAGAGCTTAGCACTTGACCCAGCTGTACCATTCCTGAGTATATACCTGAAAGAGTCATCTTATCATAGAGATATGTGCTAAACCATGTTTATTGCAGCTTTTTTCATAATACCGAGGAGATGGAACCAACCAGTGTGTCCCTCAAATAATGAGTGGATAATGAAAATGTGGTACATCTTTCTTGTCATTTTTTAAAAGAAGAACACAGTAGTTAACTATTACATCCAACAGAGAGCATAATTTGTTTCCTCTGGAGAGAATGGAGTTTTATTATTAGAATAAATAATTAAAATTTGGCATACTCAATTTTTATCTGAAGTTGGGTTATTTTGGCCAGATTCAATAACATGTGTGTCCCTTAAGACTACAGCATGTGATTTGTCTCTATGTGTTTGTTACATCCTTTTGTTTTCAAAAATCCCCAAGTACCATGGCAGTACTTTCAAGTTCCTGCCTCACTTCAAACATGAAGTGACCTGGTTATCTTGGTGATATCCTTTATTTATTAATTTTTGTTTTTTTGTTTTGTTTTGTTTTGTTTTGTTTTTGGTCTTTTTGAGACAGGGTCTCCCTGTAGTCCCAGCTGTCCTGGAACTCACTCTGTAGACCAGGCTGGCCTTGAACTAACAAAGATCCATCTGCCTCTGCCTCCCGAGTGCTAGGATTAAATGCGTGTGCAACCATACCCGGCCTATTTATTGATTTTTTAATTATTTATTAATTTTTTAGCTCTTCAGGTCCTCCTGAGATGGTTTCACTTCCTGAAAAAAATCCCTTCTGGTCCTATCTGAAGTGTTGATGAGAGACCACGATCTAGCAGAGAGGGCCACCCAAAGAGAGCCCCTAAAGTGTGAGAAACAAAGATTTTCACTTTATAATAAATATACTGGAGACTCAAACAAAACCATTAACTTTGTTTTTTTTTTTCAATTTTAATTTTATTTATTTCTCTATGTGTATGAATGTACTGTCTGCATGTAGGTCTGTGCACCCGTGTTGTGCAATGCCGCGGAGGTCAGAAGAGGGTCTCAGATTCCCCTGGAACTGGAGTTCTCCTGGAATTGGAGTTTCAGAACTTTGCAAGGCCAGGTTTCAGCCATAATGGCAGGAGGGTACACTGATTGAGAAGGCATAAGCTTATAAACCCTAATGCATGATGCTTCCTTTCTTCTCCTGTACCAAATAATCAAGAAGATACAATATTTGTTTATTTGTTTATTTATTTTAGAGAGGGTCTCACTATGTAGCCCTGGGTGGCCTGGAACTCATTGTGTAGACCAGACAGGCCTCAAAACCACAGAGATTTCCTGCCTTTGCCTCTGCCTCCTGAGTGCTGGAACTAAAGGCATGCACCACCTTACCCAGCTTCAGGTGAAATCTTGCCTGCTATCTACCACTTATCACTCCCTCTGTCACTCAAGTTTGTCCTTGTCCCAACAAAAATCATCCATGGGCTCATCTCCTATGTTCTACATCCTGTGTGTTTTAAAGAGAATCAGGTACACAACATTGAGGGAAATGTAATTGAGAGAATTTCTATTCTCAGCTTCTAGTTCAGAGGTGTAGCTTAGCAGAATTGGGTGAGGTGCTGGCTTAGCAGAGCTTGGGTAGGGATAGCTAACATAATAGCCTGCCAGGTCCTAAGAGATGTGGTGTTTCCTGGTTATTTGCAGTTGGGTGTAAGCTAGCTGAAGACACTTTTATTTTGAATATGAAACCAGGACTTTATTTCTTACATCTTTTCCACTATCACAGTGTAGATTCAATAAGCCCCTACTCTTAAGTAGAATCAGATTTGAACCTTACCAGAAAATACAGCTTTCCTAGAAGAACAATCAGGCACCCATTCTGCTTGAGCAGTCTTCCTGGCATTTATTTTCATAACACACGTTTATTTTCAAACACACAATTTCCTACGGGATTTTATGACTTGCATGTGAACTTGAAATTCATTCCATTTAGTGTACCTGAAGCAATGGATGACCCAGGTGATTCCTCTGTAAATACATGCACAGGTCTGAAGTACCTTCAAAGAGGAGAACTGACCTCTTTCTATTAAAAACACTGTAGAGATTTTGAAAAGGCAGGCAGTAGGAAAAAGATGAGAAATCAATAATTCAGACAAAGAAATCAAGGTTATTCTTTTACCTTTTGCTCAGGCCTATGGATTGGTAATTTCTATGTGAGTTGAGGGTTTCACTTTCTCTGGGGCAGCTGAAGACACAGAGTTGAAGCAGCCATTGTACGTCTCTGGAAGTGTAGCACAGGCTTCAAATACAGACTTCCTTGGAACTCAGTCTTTAGCCTTTTTCACTTCTCTATATTTGTTTCTCCCAAATTTACAATTTTCATATGGATCATCTCTCCTGAATTCCAGTCATTATTCAGTTACCAACTATACTTTAACATATTGCAGACTTCTGAAAATTAATATTATAGAATAACATTTTTTGGCCTTTTTGAGACACGGTTTCCCTGTAGCCCCAGCTGGCCTGGAGCTCACTCTGTAGACCAGGCTGGCCTTGAACTCACAAAGATCCACCTGCCTCTGCCTCTCAGGTGCTAGGATTAAAGGAGTGTGCCACCACACCCAGCTAGAATAACTTTTGACCTCCTTTCCAAGTACATTCTGTCCAAGACTGACACATCTGATTAGACAGTACCACATTTACCCATTTGCTTAGTCCAAAAGCCTGGGTATCTTCATTCATTCTTCTTGTCTTTATTATCCCTTATATAATCTATTTAGCAACTCCCGTCACTGTTATATTGCAGCTGCAGTGTGAACTTGGTCAATCCTCACCAACTCTTCTGAGGACTTAAGGTTAACACCAATCATTTATTTTCTAGTTTTTCACAAAAGACCTGGGATTGGTTCCCCTGCTTCTGTGCTTGTGGGAACAGCCTGTGACCATCACAGTGACTCCACAGAGTATATAAAGAACTTTCTTAGTAGAAAATCAAATCACAACCCTCTCTCGACCCAAATGTCCCCAGCATGGCATAGCCCTACTTACTGCCTTGATGTCAGCCTCACATAACATCCTTCTCATTTAACCCCACTGTATGTTCTCAACATGCCAAGCTCTTTTCTGTCTCCCAGAGCTTACCCTTGTGGTTTCACACTCCTAGACTCTGATCCCCATGAATTCTGAAGCACAAGATGGGGGCTAGACTCAGAAGACAACATGAGGTGGGGAGACAGAGCCAGGGAGCTGCCAAGTTTGCAGCCACAGTGTAACAGATGCATTAAAACAGATTGGAATGTAGTTTTAAGGGACTAAATCTAATGCTTATTTGCACATAGTTTACTATGTAGCTTCTTTCTCACTTTTTAATGAGTACAAATGAAATGGGTGGTCATAGGATTTCTTGTTTTCTACAGCAATCACTCCCTGGGGTGTTAGAATGGAAAATGAGATCCACAGACAAATTTTCTTAAAATAAAGGCCTGAGGTATTGTGAAGAGATTGCACTAAAGCTAGAATTGTGTGCTTATTAGTGTTAGAATAGATGCTCCTTAAGAAAAAGCCAGTCCTCTGTAGGGATCCCTGCCTGTGAGTTAGTCAGAACATATCTGAAATGGTTGAAGCAGCAAATAATCTAAGTAAGAGTTAGAGTTAGATTAAACCATCATATGTGTGTGTGTCATAGTGGATATTAATAAAACATGAAATGAAAAACCATTCTTTACTGATCATTTATATTTTCAAATAGAAAATACAAATACTGTAAAGTATTGAGAAAACAACTGATCTTGAGTGCATCTGAAATAAAAGAGAATATTTCTACTCTGGCTCAAATTTTAGTCGATAGCATAAGAAAAAGGAGAAAAATTTCTACAACAAGCTATAAAAATGAATGAATTTCAAAGAACAGTCATCCTGTTGTCCAAATTAGGATCCCAGCCTTGGAGAGCTACATCCTTTAGTACATCTGCACCCCTTTCCTTAGACTGAGGAAGAGGAACGCTGTAGTACCTCCAAATAAACACATCTAATGTGTAAGAAATCAGGACCCTACCACCAACTGTGTCATTCCTTTTGACTTTCCTCAGATCATATCTCCCTAATGTTGGCTTTACTCTCCTTAGCGAGAACCTAAAAGAAGAACCTAAAGCTGAGACTTCTTTGTGTCTGGCAGCTATAAATGTATCACTTTTATAATATTTGATAACATCATAGCATTTGTATGTTAGCAACAGAAAATAGATGGAGGTCCAATGACCTCTCCCTGTATTTACTCCTAAAAGTAAAATTAAAAAAAATATGTCTTAAGAACAATAGACATCTAAGTAGAGTAAGATTCATTGTCATCCCAGGTGCTGTAAGAAGAGGAGGACCGTGGTTTCAGGGGCCATCTATGTGAGATGATGAGAGACAGACTGTGTGGTCCAAGAAGGCATTTATTTCATGGACAGACAATATGACTCCAAACACAGAAACTGAAGAGCTGAAGCAGGATATAAAATGAGTCTGTTATTCTGCTTTGGCTAAATGTTGTAGCAGCTTAAAAAAAAATCTTTGTTTCAGGAAATGGACATGAGTCAACTGTTTGGACTTGTTTTAGTAAATCAATCCAATAAAATACAAAGGCCCAAAAAGGTGATATTGAGTTCCTGGTTGTTCAGCACCTCCCTGATCTCATCTATCAAGAAGCTTTCCTATCACAGATGTGGAAATAGTACCTAGCTTACAGAATGAAGATTTGTTTCAGCAAATTTTAGATTTACTATTTAGATTTAAAGACAGTGAGACAATATTAAGCTTTTGCTTCATAATTAGGTTTAGCTTCTTTTACACATCAGAGATCACTAGTAAAAACTACAGAGAATAGAGAAATTCAGTTTAATATGAATTTTAGTATTTTATGAAATTCAGATTAGTAGAACAGATGATTCAGTTTAGTATGAATTTCACCGCAAAAAAAATTTTTTCAGTTTTATTATAGCTTATATAATCTATTTATTGACATTAACATTAACACTGGCCAATATTTATTTTTGCTTTACCATAAATTTAAAGCTATTTATTTGGACACAAATGAATAGAGCCATAACTAACACGTAAAGTCAAAAGGAAAAGGAGAGCTGACAATGGTGTTCCCCACATTTGGTAGATACAGGCAGGACAATCAAAAGTTCATGATCATTCTAGGCAAACAGTGAGTTCAAGTCCAGCCTGGGTGACATTCTTCAAAGCAGAAGAAAAGGAAGAAGAAAAGGACAAAAGGGATTAGAAAGGGAAACTAAGAAAAGGAGGGAAAAGAGGAGGAGAAAGAGCAGGTGCTGCAGACTTGAAAGAGGAAGAGGAAGATAGTGAAAGGAGGGAGGAAGCAGGAGAAGTCTCACTAACTTTTCACAGTATTTAAAAGAACACAATGGAGGCAAATGGACAGAACTGACCATCTCCTCAGTCACTTAGTCAATATGGCAATAGGCAACATGATAAGTTAATTTATCAAAGAATTGATTTGAGATTGGAATAAAACCTTTGTGAAATTAAGATTTCCATTATGAAATTTGATAAATATTTGGAAAAAAATTATCTTTTAATGTCTGTTTGAAGATATTTACATGTAAGATGATGTGTATAGTGCTGGAGAGATGGTCTCTGCTCTTGCAGAGGACCCGGGTTCAATCCCCAGCACCGACATGGTGCCTGAGAACTGTCTTCAACTCTAATTCCAGGGGAATCTGACACCCTCTTCTGACCTCCATGGCATTGCAGGACACGGGTGCACAAACCAATGTACAAACAGTACATTCATACACATAAAATAAATAAATAAATGAATGAATAAATAAATAAATAAATAAAATTAAAACAATCCTAAAAATATGATTTCTATAAATCACTCAACTTTTTAAAACAATTTCAAAATCAAACATATTGCTAACTCATTTTAAAGCTGAGGAAATTAAGAAATAGGATGATATTAAAATCAGGTGCTTGACATAAGCTTAGGGATATAATTGAAAACAGGCCAAGTGTGAATGTAAAGTCCATATCTTCAACTCTTACACCATATTGGTAAGCTGCAGCATAGAAGTATCAGTAAATCAAAGTGGGTCAGATTTCTAGTAATTAATGTTTCATGTGCTATTTGAAAATGCCTGAATCTCATTTCATTTTAAGAGTCCTCAATAAATGTTTCCTGAAGTCTTCAATGGAAAATCACTCATCTGTAGCATACACAGAGGCACTTAATGTATTAACCAGCCATTGTTTGGTGTTTTTATTTACAAAGTGGCTGTCAAATCACATTTTGAAAAGATCACTTCTATTATACTCCTATCTAGAGGAGAATAAGGAAGCTAGGAAGGCACAAATGATTTGTTCATACTCACTGTGGTGGTTTGAATGAGTGTCCCCCATAGGCTTTGAGTATTCAGACATTTGTCTCCAGTTGGTGGCACTGTTCTTGGAGGTCTTAGAAGTTATGGCCATGCTAGAGGAAGTACGTTATTGGGGGCAGTCTTAGTGAGTTTAACAAGCCTTGCAGTCTCCAGTTGCTCTCTCTCTGCTTCCTGTACTCATTGCTAGATGTGACCCTTGGCTTGCTGCTCCAGCCCCGGCCGCCATGCCTCCCATCACAATGGACTCTCATTCCCTGGAACTGTCAATTGTAAGCTCAAATAAACTCTTCCTTTTTTTTATGTGTATGAATGTACTGTCTGCATGTAGGTCTGTGCACCCATGTCGTGCAATGCCGCGGAGGGGCTCGGATTCCCCTGGAACTGGAATTCTCCTGGAATTGGAGTTACAGATGGTTATTAGCTGCTATGTGGGCGCTGGGGATCAAAACTCTTCCTTTTATAAGTTCCCTTGGTCATGGTTGTTTCATTACAGCAACAGAAAAGTGACTAATACAGTTATTTGGTACCAGAGAGTGGGCTGTTGGGTGTGAAGACCCTGACCATGTGGATGTTTGGAGAAATGTGGAAGACTTTGGAACTTTGGGCTAGAAAAGCTTTTGACTACTGCAAGCAGAGCTTAAGGGGCCATTCTAGTAGAAGCATGGAAGAAAGCAATGCTGCAAAAAATGTAGTTCCAGAGGAAAATAAAGACTTAGGCAGCAACTGGGATATTTTTATAAAGAGGCTGGCAGCAGTTTACTCACACCCCAAATGCTTGCCTGATGCTAAGTTGAAAAGCAATGGACTAATGTCTTTGACGGAGGATATTTCAAGACAGCCTAAAGTAGAAATGGTGGCATGGCTATTAATGGTGAATATTGTACAAATCTACAATGAAGAAGAGCAGATGGGGCAGAAAGAAATGCAGAATGTACAGTTTGGATATGAAAACCCCACTAGGAAGATTAAAGGTGGTGCCAAGGCATGTGAAGGAGAGGTTCCTTTTGATAAAGCGGTTAAAGTGATTAAGGAGAGGCCTAGCTATTTACAAGTAAACAGTGGAAAAAGTGAGACTAAAGTGATTAAGGAGGGACCTCGATATTTACAAGTAAACAATGGAAAAAGTGATATTAAAGTGATTAAAGAAGGGCCTCCAGATTTACAAGTAAACAACAGAAATAGTACCTTCAGGGCAAGACCACACCCAGCTAATCCTCCAATTTTTAAAAGGTAAATACTGAAAGGGTTTTCTGCTCCAAGTTCAGGGCACAGAAAACTTGCAAATGTGGTTGAAATTGGCCAGGGTCCAACCCAAACTTGCGGCCAAACTTGGCAGTTTCATTCACGTTGTACTGGCTTTAGAGGCATGAAGTTTGCAAGAGTGAAGGGGTCTTCAGTTCTTCCTCCACGGTTTCAGAGAGCTGCCAAGGTCCTTTTCTTGCCTTATTGCTCTAGCAAGTGTTTCAAGCACTATATTGAAGAGGAATGGTGAC
>VZQC01008123.1:119646-155597 GCA_009823505.1 Rhizomys pruinosus
GAGGTTTGATCTTTTCATAGTGTCCCACAGTTCCTGGTTGTTCCACTTTTGTGTATTTTTAAATTTTTCATAATCTTTACTTGAGGTTTTTAGTTGTTCTGTGTTATCTTCCAGGTCTGATATTCTTTGTTCTGCTTCCTCCATTCTGCTTCTGAGGCTTTTTTCATTCCTTTCCTCTTGATTGGATGAGTGTTTGATTTCCTTTTTCATTTCCTCTTCTGATTTCTTTAGTATTTCTATTTCCTTTTCGAGCTTCTCAATCTCTTCCTGTAGCTCTTTGTTGATTGGTTCCTTATTTTTTTCAGCATGGGATCTTTTCAGTGTTTCTACTTCCTTCCAGAGTTTCTCATTCTCTCTCTCTAGTTCCTTCTTGATTTCTTCATTCTCTTTTCTTAAATCTTTGATTTTCTCTTTATAATCTTGTAGTTCCTTAATTATGTTCACAATTGTGTTTCTGATATCTGTTTCCTGGGCCATCCCCAGGGGGATCCCACTGTAGGAATCTTCCATAGGGTTGGTAGAACTTGGTGTGCGGTTATCCTTCCCCTTTCCCGTATTGTCTCTTCTTCATGTTCCTGGCCTATGGGCTTCTCCTTGCCTGTATTCCAATGTGAGTCCCAAATGCCTCTTCACTGTGTTGAAGGCTTGCTTTGCTTGCCTTCTTCAGATGCCTTATTAATCCCAGTTGGCAGGGGCGGGGGGAGGTGTACTCTTTAGCCCATACCCCAGTATGTGTGCTTCAGCTGGTCTTGGGATCTCAGATCTCAAGACTCACACAATCCTACCTTTTATACCAGCTGGGAGGATAACTCCGCCCTCACAGCCACAAAAGCCAATTAAGCCAAAGACAACTGGATCAAATCAAACAACAATCAGCCTTGCTTGAAGCACTCAGCTCCTACCTACCTTCAGCTGGTCTTGGGAGATCTCAGATCTCTGAATCTGAATTTTCACTAAGTCCTCTCTTTTTCCTTCACCTAATGAAGTTTGGGAAGTTAAATGTGGTGGCATTGCAAATCCTTACAGATCCATGGGAATCTGTCCTGCTCTTTGATTCTTTGACAGGAAATGATGGTTTCTCTTCACCTGGCTTATAGAACTCCTGAAGGATAAAGAAGTGTCTGTTGTACTTGTAGGGAATGCTTGTTCTTGATAGTCTTTTATTTACCCTATTATGGAGTTACCTCTGCTTCATATGATTCCTTTTAAAGGACATTCCCCCTGGACAAATACATTCACTCTGGACTCTTTTTTTTCTCTGTAGAATGTAGAGAGAAGTTTACTTGTCTTTTTAAAACTTTTAACTCCAACCCACCATCCATATCATAATCAGTTTCTTTCTAAAACAAGAGTTTAAAGTTTTACATTTATTTGAGAACTTTTTATTATAAGAATCAATTTTTTCCCAAAATCTCATCATTAAATATCACTGGCCTTGATTCTTAATACACTTATGTTTCTGGTTTTATGTTAATATCATGAGGCATGACCACAAAATATGTTATTGTTATGTAACTATCAGACTTATAATAATATTTCATATAATAAATACATGTAAAAATATGAAATGAGGTCTGGGAACATAGCTCGATTTAGAAAATACTTGCTTTTCAAGCATGAAAGTCTTAAGTTGGATCCCCAGGGCTACATTAAAAATCAAATTGGGGGCTGGAGAGATGGCCTAAAGGTTGGGAGCACTGGCTGTTCTTGCAGAGGACCTGGGTTCGATCCCCAGCACCCATGTGGCAGCTGAGAACCGTCTTTGACTCCAGTTCTAGGGGAATCCAATGCTCTCTTCTGACATCTGCCGCATAGCACAACACGGGAACACAAACCTACATGCAGACAGTTACATTCATACACATACAAGAATATATATATATATATATATATATATATATATATAATTGGAAAGATAGCATCTTCAACAAATAGTGTTGGCAAAACTGGGTCACCACTTGTAAAAGATATAAACTAAATTTCTACCTCTCACCCTGTACAAAAATCAACTCCAATGGATCAAAGACCTCAATGTGAAACCCAAATCTCTAAAGGCAATAGAAAGAAACATTGGCAGCAACCTACAAGACATAGGTGTAGGAAAAGACTTTCTAAATCAGACAGCAGCTGCACAGGAAATAAGGTTGACAATTGACAAGTGGGACCTCATTAAACTCAAAAGCTTCTGTACAGCAAAAGAAACAGTCTGTGAAGTGAATAGAAAACCCACGGTGTGGGAGGAAATCTTCACTGCTGATACATGTGACAAAGCATTTACTTCCAGAATATATAAGCCACTCAAAAAACAAAGAAGTAAGAAAACAAATGACTCACTCAAAAGATGGAGCAAAGAGCTGAACAGAGACTTCACAAATGAGGAAATAAAGATGGGTGAGAAACATCTTAGAAAGTGTTCAACATTGCTAATAATTAAGGGAATACCAATTAAAACCACTTTAAGATATCATCTCACTCCTATAAGACTTGCTAGGATAAAGAAAACAAATGATACCAATGCTAGAGAGGCTGTGTGGAAAGGGGAACACTCATCCACTGCTGATGGGAATGTAAACCACTATGGAAAGCAGTATGGAGAACCCTTAAGAAACTCTAAATGAGCCTACCACCTGACCCAGTCATACTACTCCTGGGTATATACCCACAAGACTCATCCTACCAGAGAGATACATGCACAACCATGTATATTGCAGATCTTTTCACAATAGTGAAGAGCTGGAACCAACCCAAATGCCTCTCGAGCAAGAAGTAGATAGAGAAAATCTGGTACATCTATGCAATGGAGTTCTATGCAGTGGTAAAGGAAGATGACATCATGAACTTTGCAGGTAAATGGATGGAACTAGAAGATATTAAGTGAAGTAACACAGTCCCAGAAAAACAAACAATGAATGGTATCCCTAATTTGTGGATGCTAGCACCAAGCACCTAGTTGTAAGGCAAACTGAACAATGTCAATGTTATATTCCTATTTTTCTGAAAGCAACTGTGTTCTTATAATGTGAACCCCTTAACGGGCTCTAGAATTAACCTACCACTTACTTTCTGAATTTGTAATCTTGGTATATGGGTAGAGCGTATGTAGGCATACTTCAGAATAATATAAATTTTAAAAGGAAAAATGTGGATCCTGAAATATGATATGGAAATAACACAAAGTTTATTTTCAGAAGACATAGTTTAAGTATAGGTGTGACATAAATATATGCATATGTTGAAGCAATACAAATTGGAGGGAACAACAAAAAAGAACTGTGACAGGGAACCGACTGAAACAGTAAGGTTCTCACAAGAGGATCTTCTGGCTTTAAAAAAAAAACAACTTAAAAAAAAAAGACTCAGAGAAAGATATGGGGCAGGTATGGCAGAATACATGAACTCATGTGGGATGGGGAGCATGGAAACAGAAATGAGTCTAAATTGGACTGAGAAATGATGTATGAAATGCACAAAACTTCAATAAAAATATATAAAGAATTCAAATTGGGTGTAGTGGCATTTGTAATCCCAGTGCTGGGGAGGCAGAGATAAGGAGATCCTTGGAGTTTACTGCTCAGCCAGCCTAGCCTACTTGGTAAGTTATAGGCAAGTGAAGACCTGTCTCCAAATGCACACACAAACAAACAAACAACACAAATAAAGGTGAATTGTGTCTGAAAAAATATTCAGCGTTTTCCTCTGATCTTCACATGTAGGTATCCATGTGCATATGCACATATACC
Organism: Rhizomys pruinosus; assembly: GCA_009823505.1. Lineage (NCBI taxonomy): Eukaryota > Metazoa > Chordata > Mammalia > Rodentia > Spalacidae > Rhizomys > Rhizomys pruinosus. The sequence goes on from VZQC01008123.1 coordinate 123,387, forward strand.
ATCTACACACCCATGTGCCACATAAATGTGTATATATGGACATGCAAAGTAAAATGAATGGGGTTTTAATTAGACTAATCCTAAAAAAATATACTTTTTGCTAATAAATCACAGCAAAATATGGATTTCTGACAAAATTTATGCATATAAAAAGTAAATATAAATATGTCAAAGAAATTTTTGGCTAATTTCAATTATTTTTTGTTGATGCCTTGTCAAAACTGATTGCATTGTCATTATTTCTTGCTTCATCATGTAATCAGTGAAGTGCTACGATAACGTCAACCGAAGTTGTCGCCTACCTGTTTTTGAGTTGCTCTCTTGCATTTGCATTATTAGTATTATTTTCAGCCTTCCCCAAGAAGGGGAAATTTTTTTAAACCACTTGTGCATTTCATGAGAGTTAAGTTATAATCAGATAATTTAATGAACAAATCCACTCCAGCTGACCACCAGAAATGGTGGCACATTGAAGGGAACTGAGAGTAAGCAATAAAGAAAGGGCAGACCCAATCCAAGCCCTGGCATGTATCCTCAGAGTCCTACACAGCTTGCTTCCTACGGATGGGGACTAGGGGCCATCCTCACAGGAACGAAGCAACAGAGTCACCAACCATCCACAGAGTAATATCAGGAGAGCTTATTTTTCTCTTTTGTAGCTTAACATTATAAATAGAGAGTCTAAGGATTTCTTGCTGTGTCTCTGTGAATTGTTTTGCTCCCTATGAAGACTGCTGGCTTTGATAATAGAATTCAAATTCCTAGTGCAATGCGTATTAGATTAGACTATTTAGGATTACATAAACCTTCTTGACTGGAACAGGATTCACTCACTGCCTTGACAGCAAATCATTATTCAGAGCTTTCCAATTTGCCCAATAGGAGTAATGCAATGATGCATTTTTACTTCTGTCAAAGAGGTCTAAACTCATTTTATTGATTTCAGGAATCTTGAAACCATATTAAATCATGCTCTTAATTCAAGCATTAGTCATACATTTCTTTGCACATTATCATATTACAGAGTAGAGAAGAGGTGCTCAATAGGGTAAATCACTAAGAATTCAGTAATCTTTTACCTATTCATTACTATTTAATAACCTATAACCTCTTTACAGAATTACAGGGTTGTGGGGACTGATGGGTTTCTTCTTCCCATAAAACCAATTGTTATGTATTTTCTCCTATATTTCCAATAAAAACAATCTGTGATCTGTAGAAGAATAATTGGAGTGAATATGGGATCATATACCATCCCAACACTAAGAAGTTTTCTCTATCCTGCTGAATGTGCTTGCAATTTCTCTGATAAATGAGTGGTAAGTGAGCAAAACTCTGACAGACAACCTGATTCTTACAATCTTCCTTTGGAAGGAAACTAAGTTAAGAAAATGATATTAATAACCTTTTGGAGCATCTAGTCCTTCGGTTTGGATTCTTGGGTTAAAGAATGAAATACTATACCCTAAGTTGAAGAGACCCTCTTTAATATAGTCCAAAGGATATAGACTTGACTCAACTCTAGGAGGAATTGGGCATGTGATTTCTTGAGAACTGCACAGCTGTATCTGATTCCAAAACCAGACCTATGAAGGTTCCTTTACCTAAGTGATCTTACAGACCTAGAGGAAAGCTTTCTCCATCCCAGTTATTGGTCTTTTCATCTCTCTGTCTATCTTTTCATCTCTCTGTCTCATTTTTGTCTCTCTTCTTTGCCCTCTTTCTTTCCTCTTTCCTCCATCCTCCATCCCTTCCTCTTTCTCTCCCCCCTCTTTCTCTCCTCCTCCTTGCTTTCTTAACCTCTTTTTTACTTTTTAACTACTTTGATCTGGACAGACACAAGATCCTTGCTTGTTGGCTTCTATGTATTATTACCTACAAATCATATTGTTGACTCTGAGAACTGATGACCTGGAGTTAGCACCTCCTTCTTAAATAAATAAAGTATGATTTAGGCCAAATATCAATGGATTTATGTATAATGTTTCTTTTCTTTAGCAGTAATAGTATATGAATTCAGCAAGTATTTAGTGCATGCCTTCAGGGTCCCAACAGTTGTCTTTAGGGGCTGGAGAGGTGGCCTAGCGGTTAAGAGCACCGACTGCTCTTACAGAGGACCCGGATTCGATCCCCAGCACCCACATGGCAGCCGAGATCCATCTGAAACTCCAATTCCAGGAGAACTCCAGTTCCAGAGGAATCTGACATCCTCTTCTGACCTCTGCAGCATTGCACGACATGGGTACACAAACTTGCATGCAGACAGTACATTCATACACATACAGAAATAAATAAAAAATTAAAAAAAATTAAAGTTCAAGTACGGGTTGTTGTTTATGATACTGTGCTTGGAATAATTGTTGTGATAGTGAAAGAAAACTAATGAACAGATGTGAATCCTGATTTCCCTTCACATGCGGCTATGTCTGGTGAGGTTGGACAAATGAAGAGAATGGACCTGTGAAAGAATTTGGAACCTGAAAGAGAACCTGAGCCCTCAAACAACAGGGAAAAGCTTCTGTTCTGAAAGGCGCTCAATCCCTGTCTCTGTAGCCTGCTCTCAATAGAAAGCTTTGAAGTGATCCCATTAGCAAATAGTTTATCACTGCATTTGCATTCTTTCCTCAGTTATCAAGGTGTAGAACGTGGTCCACAATTGATGTCAGAGTTGCAAGCTAAGCATACCTTGTCAACACAGCAGAGATATGAAGGCACCAGAGAGATTTGAAATTCACCCCCCAAAAAACGCATCAAAGGTATTGGGATCAACAAGACCACGAATAAGGTATTGCTTGAGTATGAAATTCTCTGGTATGGAAGCTAGGAGGAGAACCAAGAACAAAGCCCATGGAATCTATCTTCCCACACAAGTAACAATTATACTGTATACTCTTTCTCATGCAACTATAAGGATCAGTAAATTAGGAGCAGTTTTGATGCACGTTAGCTTTCAGCACAGTAGTAGTTCCCCATCTATAACTTTCATCATAGGAAGTTGTTCATGAGTTCCTGGAGTGGCTTGTAGTCTGCAGGAGCCATGATGGTCAACCTGAACTCTGTGTTCCAATGCTAAGGATCTCTGCTCCCATAGTCGTTTAAGACAAAGAAGAGGATGGCCACTGTGGTTCCAGTTCCTCCAGTGCCTCATCCCTACCTCCCTGAGGCTGAAGTCACTTTAGGGATATAAAGGACTAATGCTTTTATGCATCCCTACTCCTGAATTTATCTTTTTTTGCCTTCTGTGGCACTAGACATTGAAGACAAGTATATTTAACTCGAATGCATATACAAAGGAATGTAAGTCAAGTCACTACTCTGCCCATGGAAGGCATGAGATCAGAAAAGAATTGAATTTTTATTTCATCCTAATCCTTACCATAGAGACTGCATACAGGAATCAAAAAAAAGTATGAAATCAAAAGCTGGGAAAGGGCAGAATTCAAGTTCCAGATTTACCATGTTATTAGATTCAAAATGACTTTGAACCACAAACTAAAAATCACAAGGCATAAAGGGAGAATAAAGTACAAGTATGGCCCATTTAAAGGGAAAAAGCAAACCAACAGATTCTGTCACTGAAAAGCNACTGTCCTGTATCTTTCTCTCGGTCTTTTTTTATGCTTAGGAATTCACATTTTCCTCTATTAATTTTATATTACTCTAAAATACAGATACATAGTCTTTACCCATATACAGTAATTACAGAGTTTGAGAATAATTGGTGGGTGGATTCTAGAGCCCATTGAAAGAAAGATTCACATTATAGCAACATAGTTGCCTTCAGATAGACAAAATATACCAATAATGTCATTCAGCTTGCCTTCCTCTGGGGGATTTGGTACCAGCATCCACAAATGAGGGAAACCATTCTCCGTTTATCTTTCTGGGACTGTGTTACTTCACTCAGCATAATGGCTTCAAGCTCCATCCATTTACCTGCAAATTTCATAATGCCATCTTTCTTTACTGCTGAATAGTACTCCATTGTGCAGATGTACCACATTTTTGTCATCCACTCGTCTGTTGAGGGGCATTTGGGTTGGTTCCAGCTCTTTGATATTGTGAAGAGAGCTGCAATAAACATGGACATGCATGTATCTTTGCAATAAGATGAGTCTTTGGGGTATATACCCAGGAGTGGTATGACTGGGTCAAGTGGTAGGCTCATTTTGAGTCTTTTAAGGGTTCTCCACACTGCTTTCCTTAGTGGCTGTGCAAGTTTGCATTTCCACCAGCAGTGGATGAGTGTTCCCTTTTCTCCACAACCTCTCCAACATCTGTTGTCTTTTGTTTTCTTGATCTTAGCTAGTCATATTGGAGTGAGATGATATCTGAGAGTGGTTTTAATTTGCATTTACTTAATTATTAATGATGTTGAACACTTTTTAAGATGTTTCTCAGCCATATTTATTTCCTTACTGGTGAAGTCTCTGGTCAGTTCTTTACTCCATCTTTTGAGTAAGTCATTTGTCTTTTTACTTCTTTGTTTTTTTTTGAGTAGTTTATATATTCTTGATGTCAGTGCTCTGTCAGATGTATCACTGGTAAAAGCTTTTGAGTTTTATGAGGTCCCATTTGTCAATTGTTGACCTTACTTCCTGTGCAGCTGCTGTCTGATTTAAAAGTATTTTCCTACACCTATGTCTTGTAGGTTGTTGCCAACTTTTTCTTCTATCAGCTTCAAGGTTTTGGCCTTCACATTGAGATCTTTGATCCACCTGGAGTTGATTTTTGTACAGGGTGAGAGGTAGGAGTTTAATTTTGTTCTTCTACAAATGGTGATCCAATTTTGCCAGCACCATTTGCTGAAGATGCTATCCTTCCTCCACTGAGGGTTTTTTGCCCCTTTGTCAAATATGAGGTGGCTGAAGTTGTGTGAGCTCAAGTTTGGATCTTCAATTTTGTTCCATTGGTCAACAGGTCTGTTTTTGTGCCAGTACCAGGTTGTCTTTATGACTATGGCCCTGTAATATAGTTTGAAGTCTGGGAGGGCAATCCCCCCCTGTATTGCATTTTTCACTCAGGGTTGCCTTAGCTATTCGGGGTCTTTTGTTTTTGCATATGAATTTAAAGATTTTTTTTCCCAAGTCTGTGAAGAACTTCATAGGGATTTTGATTGGAATTGCATTGAATCTGTATATCAATTTGGGTAAAATGGACATTTTTACTATGTTAATTTTTCCAATCAATGAGCATGGGAGGTCTTTCCATCTTTTGATGTCATTTTCAATCTCCTTCTTTAGGGGTTTAAATTTTTTGTTGTAGAGATCTTTGGTATCTTTGGTTAGGTTTGTTCCCAGGTATCTTATTATTTTTGGTGCTATCGTGAGTGGGAAGATCTTCTTATATTCCTCTCCACTTGTTTATTGTTGGTGTAAAGAAAGGCTACTGATTTTTCTAGGTTACTTTTGTAGCCTGACACTTTACTAAAACTTTGGATCATTTCTACAAGTTTTCTGGTAGAGTTTTTAGCATCCCTTAGGTAAACTATCATATCATCTGCAGAAAGGGATAGTTTAACTTCTTCTTTTCTGATTAGTACTCTTTTAATTTCCTTCTCTTGTCTTATTGCCTTAGCTAGTGTTTCAAGCACTATGTTAAAGAGGAGTGGTGATAGTTGGCGGCCTTACCATGTTCCCACCTTTAAGGGAAATGGTTCCAATTTTTCTCCATTTAGGATGATGTTGGCAGTGGGTTTGCTATATATGGCTTTGATCACGTTGAGGAATGTTCCTTTCAGTCCTATTCTCTCTAGGACTTTAAACATGAAGGGATGCTGGATCTTGTCAAAGGCTTTTTCTGCATCAATTGAGATGATTGCATGGTTTTTGTATTTCAGTCCATTTATGTATTTTATGATATTTATTGATTTACATATGTTGAACCATCCCTGCATCTCTGGCATGAATACAACTTGATCATGATGAATGATCTTTTTATGTGTTTGTATGTGATTTGCAAGTATTTTGCATCTATGTTCATTAGTGAGATGGGTCTATGGCTTTCTTTTTTGCTTGCATCTTTGCCTGGTTTTGGTAACAGAGTGATGCTGGCTTCATAGAAGGTATTTGGGAGAATTCCCTGTTTGTACCCTTCTAAACAGTTTGAGTAGCAATGGTTGTAGGACCTCTTTAAATGTTTTATAGAATTCTGCCATGAAACCATCTGGACTGGGGCTTTTTTTAGTTGGGAGGTTTTTAATTACATCTTCAATTTCCTCAGATATTATGGGTCTGTTTAAATTGTCAATCTCTTCTTGGTTGAGCTTTGTTGGTTCCCAGGTTTCAGATATTCATCCATTTCTTTTAGGTTTTCAAATTTAATGGAGTATAGATTTTTGATGTAATCCCGTGTGATTGACTGGATCTTTTCTTTGTCTGCTGTGATGTTTCCCCTTTTGTCACAAATACTATTGATTTGGAGTTGCTCTATCTTTTTTTTGGTTAACTGAGCTAGAGTTCTGTCTATTTTGTTTATTTTTTCAAAGAATCAGCTTTTGGATTTGTTGATTTTATGTATTGTTTTCTTTGTTTCTATTTCATTGATTTCTGCTCTGATTTTTGTTATTTCTTCCTGTCTGTTAGATTTGGGGTTCATTTGTTGTTGTCTCTCAAGTGTTTTTAGCTGCAGTGTTAGATCATTTACTTGTTCCCTTTCTGTTTTTTTTTTAATGTGGGCACTTAGGGCTATAAATTTCCCTCTCAAGACTGCTTTTAAAGTTTGCCATAGTTTTTCTTGTGTTGTATTGTCTTTTTCATTCAGTTCCATGAATACTTTTATTTCATTCTTTATTTCTTCACTGACCCATTCATTGATCAGGATTGTGTTGTTTAGTCTCCATGTGTTCTTGTAGCTAGTTGGACTAGCTTTATTGCACTGTGTTCTGGTAGACTGCATGGAATAATTTCTATCCTTTTGTATTTGTTGAGGTTCCTTTTGTTCCCTAGTATGTGGTTGATTTTGGAGAATGTTTTGTGAGGAGCTGAGTAGAAAGTATATTCTCTGGTATTTGGGTGGAATATTCTGTTGATGTCTGTGAGGTCCATTTGGTGTATTGTATTGTTCAGTTCTGATGTCTCTCTGTTTATTTTTTGTCCTGTTGATCTATCCAAGGGGCTCAGTGGGGTGTTGAAGTCTCCCATTATTAGTGTGTTAGGATTAATCTGTGTCTTGTGGTCCTGGAGAGTTGTGTTTATAAAGTTAGGAGCACTAGAGTTTGGTGCATAGACATTTAGGATTGTGAAGTCTTCATGGTTCATTGTTCCTTTGACAAGGATGTAATGGCCCTCTTTGTCTCTTACGATTAATTTTACTTTGAGATCTATTTTGTCTGATATTAGAATAGCCACTCCTGCTTGTTTCTTAGTACCATTTGCTTGGAATATTTTTTCCATCCTTTCACTCTAAGGTGGTGTCTGTCCTTGAGGGTGAGATGGGTTTCTTGTAGACAGCATATGGAGGGGTTCAGTTTCCTAATCCATTCCTCCCAGTCTATGCCTTTTGATTGGGGAGTTTAGACCATTAGTATTTAATGTTATTATTGAGAGATGTGTGTTGCTTCTTTTTACCTTATTTTTTGTTTGCATTCTTGGTCTAGATTTATATGTACTCTGTTATGATTTTGTTGCTTTCTCTCTTTAATTGCTTAGGGATAGTTGCTTCTTTCCTCTGTTCTTTGGATTGCTTCGAGGATTTTCTGAAGTGTTGGTTTCTTAGACATGCATTATTTCATCTTGTTTATGTTGTGAAAGATTTTTCTTTCTCCTTCGACTATAATTGGCATTTTTGCTGGATATCGTAGTCTGGGTTGACATCTAAAGTCGTCTAGCACAGGGAATACTTTGGTCCATGTTCTTCTAGCTTTCATCGTTTGGGCTGAGAAATCAGCTGTGATTCTGATGGGTTTCCCCTTATATGTAACTTGTTGTTTTTCTCTTGTGGCTTTCAGTATTTTGTCTTTGTTTTGAGCATCTAGTGTTTTAACAACAATATGGCATGGGGAGGTTCTTTTCTGGTCCTATTTGGTGTTCTACCTGCCTCTTGTATTTGTATGAGATTGTCTTTTTTCAGTTTTGGGAAATTTTCTTCTAATTATCCTGTTGAAGATCTGGTCAATAGTGTTGTCTTGGGACTCTTCTCCCCCGTCTATCCCTATGATGCAGAGGTTTGGTCTTTTCATAGTGTCCCACATTTCCTGGTTGTTCCACTCTTGTGGTTTTTTTTTTTTTAATTTTTTATAATCTTTACTTTAGCTTTCTAGTTGCTCTGTATTATCCTGCAAGTCTGATATTCTTTTTTTCTGCTTCTTCCATTCTGCTTCTGAGACTTTTTCCCATCCTTTCCTGGTGGTTGTATGAATGTTCAATATCCTTTTTCTTTTCTTTTTCTTTCTTTTTTTTTTCTTTTTTGGTCTTTTTGAGACAGGGTCTCCCTGTAGCCCCAGCTGTCCTGGAACACACTCTGTAGTCCAGGATGGCTTTGAACTCACAAAGATCCAACTGCCTCTGCCCCCCAAGTGCTAGGATTAAAGGCATGCACCACCATGCCTGGCTTCAATATCCTTTTTCATTTCATCCTGTGATTTCTTTAGATTTTCCATTTCCCTCTGGAGCCTTTCTTTCTCATTTTGTAGCTCCTTGGTTCGTTGGTCATTTTCCTTTTTCATTTCGGCCTGGGATCTTTTCNGTCTTTTCGAGACAGGGTCTCCCTGTAGTCCCAGCAGTCCTGGAACTCACTCTGTAGACCAGGCAGGCCTTGAACTCACAAAGATCCGCCTGCCTCTGCCTCCCAAGTGCTAGGATTAAAGGCGTGCACCACCACACCTGGCTCCTTCTTGAGTTTTTAAATCTCTCCCCATAGTTCTTTCCACCGTTTGTCATTATCTCTCTCTAGTTCTGACCTGAGTTTTTCATTCTCTTCCCTTAGTTCTCTGATTTCTTGGATGTGTCTACAGTTGCTCTTCTAAGATCGGTGTCTTGGCTTCTTTCCTCAGATATCTCATTGTAGGGATCTTCTGTAGGGTTGGTTGAGTTCAGTGTGGATTTATTATGAGCTTTTCCCATGTTGTTTTTTCTTTGTGTCTTTGGCATGTGGATTTGTCTGTCTGTTTGTTTCTTTGAATTATGGGACCTCAACTTTGGCTGCACAGACTATAATCACCAATGCTCCACCTGTTGGGTCCTCTGCACCAGAGCTCCACCAGGATGACGTGGGGGGGGCATTGGGTTGGGTTGCTACTTTGGCTCAATCTCCGGTAGGCCCTCAAGGGTCCAGGCAGGTCTGCTTTGCCTCACTGGAAACTCACTGACTCCAGTCGGGTGTCTGGAGTCTGAGCTGGGAGTTCTGGGGGAGGATGACATGGCCCACAAGGGCGCCTTGACTCACCAGAACCTCACTGACCCCGGGAGGGTGTCTGGAGTTCAAGCTGGGAGTTCGTCAACTTGTTAATGGATGAAAGCAATCTGGTGGCAGGGAGTCTGATGCTGAGCTGGGCCATTGGCCTTTTCCTTGCAGATCATGTGTGAACATGAATGGGTTGTCTGTGACAGTGTTCATCCGTTTGTCCTTTTCCCCAGTAGAGCCTGAGTGAGGGTGATCTCTTCATCTTTTTGTGTGGAGGTGCACTGTGGCAAGGCTTGTTCCCGGATGACATTCTATAGGTGGTCATAGCTTCTCTGGCCTTCTGGGTCCCCTTTGTGGTGAGAGCTGTGCTTTGCATCAACACTACCAACAGTTAAAAATATCCATTCAGCCCAAATTGCTGATTCACACCTGTAATCCCAGCACATGGGAGGTAGAAGCAGGAGGATCAAGTCAGGCCCATCCTCAGCTACACAGCCTAATTTGGACTACATAATATGAGGTTTCTAAAAAACCCAATAATTTTTTTTTAACTAAAGGGGCTGGAGAGATGGCCCAGTGCTTAAGGGCCCTGGCTGTTCCCCTACAAGAGCCAGATTCAGATCCCAGCATCTACATGATGGCTAACAACCATCCATAACTCCAGTCTAGGAGATCTGACACACTCTTCTGCCCTCCATGGGCACTACACACAAATGGTGCAGTTATATGCATGCAGGCAAAACATTTCTACACATAAAATAAAAATAAATAAATAATAATTTAGGGTGGAGGTATTGCTCAATGGTTAAGTCTCATATTCCTCTTACAAGGGACCTAAGTTCAGTTCCTAGGGTGACCCACAAATGTCTGTACCTCCAGTGCCGGGAGGTACAGACCACCAGGATCCAATGCTTTCTTCTGAACTCTGGGAACTCCTGTACACATGTGTGCACATAAACGCACACACATACTCATAAACATAAGAAAGTAAATAAAGTTTTAAAATTAAAATTTTATGCAAATATTAAGCAATTTTAATCCAACATTGAAACAGACAGATTTAGGAGGATGATATTTCTAAAAGTGTTTGTCTTCCAACAGTTGCTATAACTGGGGTGACCACTGTCAATGAGTGAACATTTTTGAGAAAGAAAAGAAGTGTTATATCAATACAGTAGGACAAAGTTGAAGGCCGGGGAAAGCTGAATGAATCACTGCTGGGGCTGTAGCCATAAACCATCCATATCCCGGTGTGGCCTAGCAGTGGACTTGAATTTATGAACTCACAGCAGCTGTGGTTTCCTGCACAAGATGAGGCCAATGAACATTCCAGCATCTATGTGGAGGGTTCATGAGGCCCACTCTTAGCTGAAGGGCTACTGGAAGTCAATGGTTGCTGGGGGCGCACTGGTAGATTGTCCATGCTCCCGTGGATGGTCCCACACCCACGTGCATATAAATAGCACTAATTGCACTTAGTGGGCTATTTAAAAAGACAAAAGAAGAGGATATAACATTGGAAGGCTGACATGTTGGGGGATTCTGGGAAGACTGAGAGTAAGGATGGAGGTGTGGATAGAGCAAGGTGTATTATATACATGTATGAAATTATCAATGAAGAAATAAACTATTTAAAAATTAAAAAAATGGGCGTGGTGGCATTCCCTTAATCCCAGCACTCAAAAGGCAGAGACAGGCGGATCTCTGTGAGTTCAATGCCAGTCTGGTGTACACAGCAAGTTCCAGACCAGCTGGGACTACAGGGAGACCTTGTCTCAAGAAGACAAAAAGAAGAAAAAGAGAATGAAAAAGATCAAATAGTAATTAATGGTTGGGGGCCATGAAAAGGGAGGAAGGGATGGGGATAAAGATGGTAAAGGAATGCTTGAGACCTTAGAGCAGGCAGAGGGAGTAACATGGATGAGGAAAAGCCTGAGTAAGAAGGGAGGGAGAGGAGTGGGGTGGGGGATGAAGAATAAAGTACAGGTGCTGGAGAGATGGCTCATCAGTGAAAAGCACTAGCCGATCTTGCAGAGGACCTGGGTTCAGTTCCCAGCGTCCACACGGCAGATAATGACTGTCTGTTCCATGGGATCCACCAGTGCTCTTTTCTGGCCTCTGTGGGCACTGCATGACAGGGGTGTAATTACATGTGGGGAAAACACTCATACACATAAAATGAAAATAAAGAAATAAATTTGAAACATGAATATTTAATGCTTCTCATTATGAAATCCATTGTTTTGTGTGCTAACTTTGAAATTAATTTAAAAATTAAGTTTGCTTCCTAAAGGCAGAAGAGAGGAGAGGCGAGGGGAGGAAGAAACACTCTTTTCCTGTGGGACAAAAGACTGGGAGAATTAAGGCAGTAATATACTGAGCACAGAATGCAGGGGGGGGGCACTGCTGGCCCTGGCTGGTCTTTTCCTAACCAGGGCACATCCACAGCACAGGCAAGTCAGGGATCTGAGAAGCACGAGACAGAGGAAGACACTGAGAAGCCAGAGCTGCGGATGCACAGAGACGCTGGAGCACCGAGACCAAGAGGGAGGAAGCCCAGCAGAGCACAGACAGGCTGCACCAGTGCTGTGGGATGGGAGATCCACCAGGCCCAGAGCCGCCCTGGAGCTCCAGCCAGTGCTCCACCCTCCGTGAGCTGAGGGGAGGTGAACTTTGACAACCTCCTCCTTCTAGTCTCTGATAACTGCTGTATAATATATATTTAATTAGTTCAAGGTTCAGGAGAACTCAACCTTTTTTATGAGGGACACACACTCACAGTATCTGTTTGTTCTTGAGAGGCAGTGGGGTAGGACTGGTGATCTGTTTTCTTCTCTCTACTATATTCCCTTCACTTGAGTATTCACACTTCTCTGTAATTCTTTACCTTTGCCTCCTCTTACTTTCCTCCTTCCCTGGCCCTCTAATTGAGAGACGCTTTGACCTCTGCTTCTGCCTTCCTACAGTTAGCGTCCAGGTCTTCCATCTCTGGAAGCAGCCACACTGCTCCATCATGGCTGGCAAACAGATCTACAGTGAGCTGCAAGAGGAGGTGACCTGTCCCATCTGCATGGACATCCTGCAGGAGCCTGTCACCATCGACTGTGGACACAATTTCTGCCTGAGATGCATCAGTAGGGTTGGGGAAGCTGCCGACCCTCTCCTGTGTCCCCTCTGCAAGGCTCCAGTGAACAGGAACACATTCAAGCCCAACAAACTGTTGGTCAGTCTTGTCAAGAAAGTCGGGATTACAGATTCTGTTGTCCCCCAACCAGGAGATGGAGAGCTGAGATGCAAGAAGCACTGGGAAAAGTTCCATTACTTCTGTGAGGAGGACGGAGAGCTTCTCTGTTTGGTGTGTCATGATACCAAGGACCACAGATCTCACGATGTCAGCCTGATAGAAGAAGCTGCTCAGAAGTATGAGGTAGGCTCTCTCTCCTCCCCAACAGAGGAGAGCTCCCTGTGGACATGGGAGCTGCTGCCTGCTCCCCTGGGTTGGCACCTATTGCCCTGTTCCTTGCTCTTGAGTGGGCAGCTTCTAGCCAGGTACAGGTGGCCCCAACAGCTGAGTTTTGGGAATGCCAGTCAGCAATCAAGGCAGAGGGAGAATGGCTGGAATTCTAATTTGGGGGTGGGTGAGACAACTCAGCAGATGAAGGCAGATGCCATTAAGCCTGAACCTGACCTCCAGGATCCACAATAGTGGAAGAGGAGTGTGAGTTCCATCCCTGGGACCCACTAGGTAGAAGGAGAGAACCCAGCTCTGAATGTTGTCCTCTAATGCAAAATAAATGTAAATGTACTAATTTAAAAAATATTTTTATTGGTATTTTATTTATTTCATACATAATTTCTCAGTCAGTCCAATTTAGACACAATCCCTTTTCCAAGTCCCCCACCCCATCCCAGTTTATGCATTCTGCCATACATGTCTTGCATCTTTTTTTCTCAGTGTTTTTAAAGTTTTTCTCTGCATAGGTTTGTTGTTTGGGCAGAAGTTAACTGTTTCAGTCAGTTTTTGACATGGTCCTTTTGTTGTTGTTCCCCCCATTTGTATTTCTCCAAAATATGCCTATATATACACTAATTTTTTTTAAGAATACAGAATTTGACCTAGAAGATGTCACTCAACTCCAGGCTCCTTTTCTGTTCACTTGGGACCTTCAACGCATCGTTTTTCCTCTCCCAGGCAGCCACTGTACTTTACTGGGGACGGAGAGCAGAGCCTGGGACTTCCAGGCACCCATTTCTGGGCCACTGATCTGTGTCCCAAGGCTGGCCTTCCCTTGGCCATTTGCCAAATAGGCAAAACCTGCCTCTTAAAGATTTTAAAGGACAGAAGAAGGTAGGTCTGTCCTTGACAATATCAAAGCCCCTTCCAAAAAACTTCACAACTTTTATACCTAACTTTTTTTTTGTCTTTTTGAGATAGGGTCTCCCTGGAGTTCCAGCTGGCCTGGAACTCACAAAACAGACCAGGCTGACCTTGAACTCACAGAGATCTGTGTGCCTCTGCCTTCTGAATATGTGGACTAAAGGCATGTGCCACCAAGTCCAGCCATGATTAACTTTTTCTTAAGTCACTAAACTTTCAAATTTCTTCCCTAAAGCCCATGTTTCTAGTCTGAGAGAAAAAGGGGGGACTACTAAGGACAAAGTCAGCACCTGGAGAGGTTCCCTGGCTCTTTTTGAGGGGCAGAGCTGCTCAAAGCACCCTCTGTCCACAGGAGCAGATTGAGGCTCAGCTCCAGGTCTTGGGGCAGAAGGACAAGGAAATAGTGGAAGAGAAGGAGCGAGGAGAAGGGATGATCAGTGTCTTCAAGGTAAGAACCACTTCGCTTATGATCCTCAGAAGAAAAATGTCTGCCGAAGCTCCTAGAATTCCTTATTACACTGAGCACAGATAAGGTCCTGCTGACAGAGTGGCACTGGGCAGAGTGTGCCAGCCATAGTGGGGAGGGGCCAGGCAGGCTCATCTGGAGTTCCTGCTGCTGAACCAGAGAGGAGCAGGACTGCAGTTCTGCAACTGCACCACCAGAGGCTGTGGAAGGAGACCCACCCCTGTCTGAGAATGTGCACGCCCTACCCTCCTGGCTCTTTTGTAATGAAATTTTTTTGAATTATTTTACTTTATGTGTGCATATGTGTAAGTGCACCATGTGTATACAAACCCTTGGAGGTCAGGGGATTGTGTAGGATCCCCTGGAAATGGAGTTACTGATGGTTATTAGCCACCATGTGTGTGCTGGGAGCTGAACCCAGGTCGTTTGAAAAACCAACCAGTGTTCTGAACTGATGAGCCATCTCTGTAGGTACCTTTAAAAAAACTTATGTGAATGAATTTTTGCCTCCGCACCTGTGTGTGTGTGTGTGTGTGTGTGTGTGTGTGTGTATGTGTGTGTGTGTGTGTGTGTGTGTGTGTGTGTGTGTGTGTATACTACCTACATTCAGTATCCTAGGAGTCTAGAAGAGAGCATTGCATCCCCTGGAACTGGAGTTACAGATGGCTGTGAGCTGCTATGTGGGTGCTGAGAACCCAACCCAGGTCCTTTGCAAGAGCGGCCAGAGCAGTTAACCACTGAGCCATCTCTCCACCTCCCCTCCTACCCTTAGGCATTTAAAAAATTTTTTTTATTGATGCTTTGTGTATTTCATACATCATTTTCCAATTCAGTTCAGGCATATTTCCCTTTCCCTTCCCCCCCATCCCACCCCACCCCATCCCAGATCATGCCTTCTGCCATAACTGTCCTGCATCTTTCTCTCAGTTTTTTTTCATTTTTTAGCAATAAGTGATAATTTATGAGTACAAGCATCCCTCATGTAAAACCAATTTGCAGGCTATGTGCCCAAATCCCTGCAGCTCCGCCATACAAGCCGGGGGGGAGTGGGGGCTTGTATATTCAATCAAGTTGGTCAAATGCGTGTCCAGACTATATTGCTGTAGTTTCACCCCCCCCAATTCATTCCAATCGCAGCCCTTACACTCTACCCCGCCCCCTCTTCCGCAGATTGTTCCCTAGGCTTAGAAAAGGGGCCACAGGTGGATTGAGAAGCAAAAACAGTCTACTTTCTCTACTTTCTCTGGAGATGTTGTCTTGGACTCTGGTCCATTCTGGCTGTTTCTTTCATGGGCTGCCAGTTTTTCCAGGAATAACCTTTCAATCCCACAAATGAAGCACTTAGGATAATATACTGTATTTACAATAGCACTAATAGTCTATGGTAGGTTACTTTGGTATAGACACATTATTGGTTTGGATGGTATGCTAATCCCTGAATTACATTTTTTTTCCTGTAAATATGACAGGTTTTACTGTGGCTTATAACATCCCTACCCTGTAGAGGATGTACGCTTGTGGCCTCATCCGTGGGTTATTCCTCAGGAGCAGCCAAAACTAGCCAGTTAGATTTGGGATATCAAGCATATGGCTGCCTCTGCTGCACAGTATTTCCAGGCAGGTGAGGGTAGCTGATGCTGACGGTGGTCTTGCTTGATTCAAGGAGACCCGTATTTGCTCTATTGTTTTAGTGGCCTTTGGTAACACTCTCTGGTATTCAGAGGCCATCGACACTTGCATGCGTGGTCTCAATACATCTTTCCCATGTTAATGTCAGGTCTTCGTCAGCAGGGCCTTATCTGGAGGCCAATTCACCAATTAGAAAAGACAGATCTTGGCTCTAGCAAAATGGCTCAGCAGTTAAGAGTATATACTGCTCTTCCAGAGGAAAGGAGTTCAAATCCAAACAACCACATTGGGAGGAAGGTTCACAACCACCTGTAACCCCAGCTACTCGGGGATCCAAAGGCTTTGGCTTCCAGAGAAACCTGTGCTCATATGCACATATGCATATTCATTTAATTATATATATTTAAAAATTCGGGGCTGGAGTGGTAGCTCAGTGGTTTAGAACACTGGCTCCTTTTGCAGAGTAGTGAAGTTCAGTTCCTGGTAGCTAAGAAGCATTCCAGGTATCCATTGGTCTCTTCTGATCTCTGTGGGCATTGCAACATAGAGATACACTTACATACATGCAGGTGAAACATTCATACACATAAAATAAAAATAAATGAAAAAATAAATTGTGGGATATGACCCAACACTTTCACCTGTTTTGGGTTTTGCTGTGTCCAAGGAATGCTAACTATGAAGGTAGTTGTTAAGATGAAAAGCCTTCTGGAAAGTGTCTTATTCCCTTTGGGTTTTTGTTGTTATTCTTTTTACTGTTGTTTTTGAGACAGGATCTTTTTTTTTTTTAAATATTTTTAAATTTTTGTTTATTTTTGTATGTGTCTTAATGTACTGTCTGTATGTAGGTCTGTGCACCCATGTCGCGCAATGCTGCGTAGGTCAGAAGAGGGTCTCTGATTCCCCTGGAACTGGAGTTCTGGAATTGGAGTTACAGACGGCTCTCAGCCGCCATGTGGGTGCTGGGGATCGAACCCAGGTCCTCTGCAAGAGCAGTCGGCACTCTTAACCGCTAGGCCATCTCTCCAGCCCCTGAGACAGGATCTTATGTAGCTCAACAAGCCCTGGAACTCGTTATGTAGCCAAGGATGACTGTGAACTTATGCTCCTCCAGCCTCCCTCCTGAGTGCTGGAATTACAGCCCTGGGAAAGTATGCCTGGTTTATACAGCCCTGAGGACGAAACCAGGCTTCATGCCTGTGAAGAAAACACTCTGAAAATGGAACTACATCCTCATTCAGGGATAGGGGGTGTTTGCTTCTGAGACAGGTCTTGAAGTAGCTCAGGCTGGCCTTGAGCTCTGCTGGCTTTGCTCTCCTAATCCTCCTGCCCCACCTCCCAAGTACTGATATTACTAAGGTGTGCACCAGCACATCTGGCCGTATGTGAGTCTCAGATACACAGGCCTTTGAAGATAACAATGACCAACATCCTTCAGCCTAACCCTGGAACATGGAAGTGTTCTGAAGCGCATCCTCCTCCCGTTTCTCCTCCCACAGGATGGTGCTCTGCGCTGGTCTCAGTATAAGCTTGAGATACACTAAAAAGTGGGTGTGGGCTGACAGGAGGCTTGGAGGACCCTCCCCATGCCCACCTCATCTCTGTGCCCCCTGCCCTTGCCCACAGGCCCGGACTCATCTAGAGAGACTGAAAATCCATCAGGAATTCAAGCACCTGAGGAAGAGACTGGAGGAGGAAGAGAGTTTCCTTTTGGACAGGCTGCGCTGGCTGGAGCAGGAAGGAGACAAGCTGACAGAACGCTATGGCACTGCGACTGCAGAGCAGCTGAGCTCCCTCAGGGAGATCACTGAGTCCTTGAGGGTCAGGGAGCAAATGCCACCCTTGAACCTCCTTCAGGTGAGTCCCTTGGGAGCAGATGTGCTGACAGGTACCACCCATCCTAGTGTCAACACAAAGTGTGGGCGACCTGGCAGGCCTGAGATTGATTGCCTGGATCACCCAGAGTTTCAGGCCAGCCTGGACTACACCATTTCAACAGCAAAACAACAACAACAACAACAACAACAAAAATGAAAAAATAAGGCATGCCATGACACGCCTTTAATCCCAGCCTTTGTTAGGCAGAGGCAGGTGGATCTGTGTGAGTTAGAGTCCAACTTGGTCAACATAGTGAATGCTGGGATTAAATGTATGCATCACCATAGCCGGCATAAAAGCTACAGTCTTATAACTAACTGTGTTCTTACATAATATCCGGGTAAACTTAGGTCATCTGAAGTTTCCTTTCTTTTACTTATTTCTTTTACCTTAGAATGTAATCATGTGATGCTCAGAGATGTTTTGTTGTTCTGTAAAGTCTTGAAGCTCTGTGATACTTTCTACTCACTGTCTGACTGTTGATAAAGAGGTAAAACTAAAAGAATGGAAACTTCACCAGATGATTTAATGGGCACCTGGTCCAATTAGTCCAAGAAAAGTGTAGATTGAACATGTCAGAAATCTAAACTTCTGCTGATATCTGATTTTGCAAACAGAAATGACCAATTGACAAGGTCCCAGCACAGTTAGCCTAGCCTAGTTGTAGATCAAAAATTGCAGGTGTCCTGACCCACACCTGGGTATCTCCTTTGAATACTATGTTGGCACGGTGAACTCAGGGGGGAATTTCCTGAGATAACATGGCCCATCATGAAAACAAACATAGGCCCTGGGGCTGGAGAGATGGCCCAGTGGTTGAGAGCACTGGTTGCTCTTGAAGAGGACCTGGGTTTGATTTATAGCATCCACATGGTCACAACTAACCATCTGTAGCTCCAGTATCAGGGGAATCCAGTGCCCTCTGACTCCATGGGCACTGCACAGTACAGATGCACTTATACACAGGCAGGCATTGTACTCATATACATAAAATAAAAATAATAAAATATTAAAAAATAAACAAAACATTTCCTAACCACGAATGATGACATAAAATTGACTATACCATCCTCTTTGTACTTTGGTTTAGTCCCAGAAAAATCTAAAAGCCACTTTTGCTTCTGGGACCCTCATGCATGAGAAAGCTCCTTTGAGCTTTCCACTCTCTCCTGGTGAATGCTGGGTCTCTTTGCTGTTCAAAGGTTTCCATAACACGGTCTCAAAACAAAACAGTGAAGGAAACGAAACAGGAATTAGATCTTTTATATTTTGTTTTGCTTTTATGTTTTTTTCAGATAGGATCTCAAATAGCCCAGGCTGGCCTCTAACTTTCTACATAGACAAGGTTGGCCTCAAAATTACGGAGATCTACCTGCCTCTGCCTCCAGAGGAGTGGGATCTGCACCATCATTACTGGCCAGATAAAAGGAATTTTGCTAAAACATTTATGTAACCCACTATTCCACAATATAATCTTTTCAGCCTGTTTAGACACACTGATGAGCTCTTTCCTAGTCTGGACGGTTTCTTGGCTGTGAGTCTTTGGCCTCTAGTATACATTTTGCAGACCTCAATGGAGATGCTAAATCCTCAGTTCGCCACATAAAATGTAGTTCTACTCAAGCAATAAAGTGTGTTTAACTGAAAAAAGAGTTACATTGTTTTAGTTTTTAACCTTAGATTTAAAATAGTGAAAATTTAAGTTTTGGGCTAATATGATCTCAGCACTCAGGAGGCAGAGGCAGGAGGATCAGGAGTTCAAGGCTGGCCTTGCTACATTGAGAATTGAGCCACCAGTCTGAGCTATGAGAGACCTTGTCTGTGAAACAAAAACAAAAGGAAAAAGGAAAGAAAAAAGGAGGAAGGAAGAAAAAAAACCTACAGAAAGGAAGCCATGATGCAGGGATCCCGGGAGTGCACACACCCTGGCTTGTGTCTGTTAAGCACCGTGCAAACCATCCCACCTTCCTGTCCTGCTCACAGAGCTCCCCGGCTCCCTCTCAGAGGCCAAGCTCATCTTCAGAATGGCTCTCTTCTCTCCTCACTCAGTTCCACTTTAAGATGACCCTCTGTTTATCTACTGGTAAATCAGGCACTTTTGGAGCAGCTCTCAAGCATGGGAGGGGGCATGGAGAGAGAATGAGCACTGGGATGGTCTCACCCCACCTCCTGTAGGGTCTGAGCCCCCTCTTGGTGCCTGTGACTCAGGTTGTGTTTTCTTTCTCTTCCAGGACATCAAAGTCACCTTGAGCAGGTATGATGGATGCTCTTTTCTTTCTGATCCACCCATGCAGCCCATTCAGCATGCATGCAAATGTCTCCACAGGCCCCACGCCTCCTCCACAACTTCACTGTAAAACTGCTTAGGCTGCAGGAGGGGAAGGCTCTGCTGTGCACAGGAGCACATGGCCTGCTGGGTAAAGAGAGAAGCTCTTTTCTCCAGCTTCCAGCTCTCAGCAGTCTCCTCTTCCCAGCTCTCCCTGGCTGCTCTCTGCCTCCTTGTCCTGTCTTTGCCTCCTCTATCTCCATCCTCATCTCCACATCTCCTCACTCACAGCTCATCCCTAGTCCTAGCCTCCTGGCACCAACTCAGCAGACATGCACTGTTCTCTCCCTGTCTCTATCCCATGCACACACGTCACAGGCCCTTCCTCCCTGCACTGCATTCCCTGAACTCACCACCCAGCTCACTGTTTTCACAGGAGCCAGGAATTTCAGTTTGTCAACCCAACCCCAGTTCCTGAGAACCTGCAGGACAGAATCAATGAGGCAAGTTCAAGACATGAGTCCACCATAGAAAGACTGCAGAAATTCAAAGGTGAGGAGCCGGCTGTCACCTCCTGGGTTCATTTACCTCTGTGGATTCTATCACCTTACAGGACTGGCTGAACTCACAGGTGACAGTGCTCACCCCTGGACTCCTCTAATGCCAGGCTGTCCAGTGAGCACTTTGAAACACTGTCATCAGGCATCTCTCTGCTGTAACAGGGTTTTTTTTTTTTTAATTTTTTTTTATTAATTTTTATTTATTTCTGTATGTGTATGAATGTACTGTTTGCATGCAAGTCTGTGCACCCGTGTCGTGCAATGCCGCGGAGGTCAGAAGAGGGTCTCGGATTCCCCTGGAACTGGAGTTCTCCTGGAATTGGAGTTTCAGACAGCTCTCGGCCGTCATGTGGGTGCTGGGGATCGAACCCAGGTCCTCTGTAAGAGCGGTCGGCGCTCTTAACCGCTAGGCCATCTCTCCAGCCCTGTAACAGGGTTTTTATGGTTGTATGTGGTACTGGGGTTGGAACTCAGAGCTTCGTGCATGCAAGACAAGCATCTACCAACTGGGCCTTGTCCCCAGCCAGAGCACCTTTTGTAACTTTGTCCTGTTTGTAAGATAGTGAGTCAGGGTATGGATGCTTGCTGCCATTTTGGTAGCTTCTAACCACAGGGGCCTCTGGGCACTAGAATGTAGCACTTCAGCTGTTGTAGATGAGGAATGCACATCAATTCTGTAAGACTCAGAACGGAAATAGAATGTAAAATACAGCAATGAAAACAAAACCAACAAGGTTGAGTGTGGTGGTGTGAGCCCTTAGTCTCAGCCCTCAGAAGGCAGAGGTGGGTTAGAACTCAGCTTGTTCTACATAGCAAGTCCCAGGCCAGCCAGTGCTACATAGTGAGACCTGTCTCAAGAAACCAAAACCAAAAAAATTAATCTACTTTTTTCTTTTCTCTTGAGACAATGACCCAGTGTGTGTAGCCCATGTTGGCTTAGCATTTACTATGTAGTTTGGACTTACCCAGCATTTGTAATTCTCCTGCCTCAGCTTCCTGATGTCATCATGTTTAGCTCTTGTTTTTACTTTTTCAAAATAGCTTCTAGACTGGCCAACATGGTGATGCACACCTTTAATCCCAGCACTCATGAGGCAGAGGCAGATGGATCTCTGTGATCTTTAGGTCAGCCTGGTCTATAGAGGGTGTTCCAGGCCAGCTCACATACAGGGAGACCCTGATAAAATGTCAAGTAGCAAAACAAAACAAAAAAATCAAACCCCCCACAAAATATTAGCTAGAAAATTTGAAAGTAAATGTTCCCATCTGTGGCTCCCACTGCAGTTCTGGGCAGAGCCACACTGACAGCCACTGCAGGGCAATCAGAGGGCAGCTCTCTGTGAATGGACACATTTGGTCCACTGAGAATATGGGAGAGATTCACCCCACTTCCCCAGAATCTGAAATCAGTGCCTCACTGTGTTGCCCTGGCTCCTTGTAACCCTGTGAAGTCTCTTAGTTTCCTCCATTCTCTACCTTCAGAAAACCTGGATTCGGATAGGAAAAAGGATGAAGGCACCGTCACTGAAAACCCGGAGGTGGATAGGAAAAAGGATGAAGGCACCATCACTGAAAACCCGGAGGTGGATAGGAAAAAGGATGAAGACACCGTCACTGAAAGCATGAAGTCAGAGGATGTGGACAACTGTGAGTCCCTGGGCTGCTTCCACCGTTTGGGGACAGTGAGACATGCAAAGGGGAGACGCTGACCCTAAGGGTAGGGGAGGGTCCAGTGTGTGTGAGGAAGGGGCTTGCAGGATATGATTTTAAACTCATCACATTGACCACCCCTCAATGTTCAAAATGAATAGAATTTGACAAATTTCTTCATTGCACAAGGCCAGGTGGTGCTCAGCCTAGTCTAAGCAGACTTTTGGGCCCAGCTAGCTCAGCAGAGCTGAGGACTGGAGACTCTCTGTCATAACAGCCAGGAAGATGTCATCAGAGATGATTCTGTTACCAGAGTCATTAGGGTAAACCTCAGTGTCTTTAGAAATTCTCTCCTGAAAGGGCAGCTGTGGTGCTGCCCCCTGGTGATCACACCAGAAGTGCCAATTCCTAAGGGCCCCCTGTATGCTGACACCAGGTTTCAGAACCCCACAACTATCCTGTAAGGTAGTGGTTGCTGTCGACAGTTCATAGTGAGGACCTTGAGGTCCAGGGAGGAGAAGGACCATCCTTCAGGTTGTACAATGATTAAGTGAAAGATACAGAATCAGAATTCATTCATTTATCCATCTGTGCTTGGTACTGAGCAGGAAGATTGCCACAAGTTTGAGCCTAGCACAGTGTATATAGTCCCAGGCCAGCCAGGGCTACCTATGTGAGACCCTGTTTAAAAAGAAACTGAAAATGAACACATTTAACAAAAAACCAGAAAGCACATCATGTATTCCAGATCAGGAAGGCATGTCAGGGCATCCGTCCTTCCAGGAGTGCCAGGAAATTGAGGAGGAGGGTACTTGAGTTCATGGCTGGTGCTCTTTGGAGGGTTTAACATCCCAGGTCCTGTCATAAATAGGTCCATAGGAAAACCTCCTCCACAGGTCACACAGAACACCTGAAAGGTTTCTAGACTTCCCTGTGGTTGGGGATGATCTCCACCTGTGCCCCCTTAGCAAGGTTATGGACACTGGCCTGGTGTTTGGTTTTAACTTGTAGCTTCTGGGTATTAACCTAAAACTGTTTTGTTTCTCTAAGTTATGGAGTGCAAGATTTCAGAAAATAATGCTGAGTCACCTGCCTCAGGTAGGAGTCTTGACTGGTATACTGGTCTTCCTGGGAGGGGACCTGAGTTCTCCAGGTCACGATGCTCTGTCCACCCCCAGCACTGACAGGGCAGGGCAAGGTAGAGTCTGGACCTCAGGAAGAGCTCCTTCTTCTCCTTTCCTTCTGTCCCAATGGCAACAGATCAACCAACCTGAGTCCCTTGATGCCCCACCCTACTCTGGTTCCCCTTCTTTGGGGTCCCATTTGTGAGGACAAAGGTCCCAGTGCTCTTCAGCATTGCTCTTGAAGCAAAGCAGAGTCTCTTAGCTGAGCCTCCTGCAGGATGGATCTGGCCTTGGGTCCTGGGAGCCTGTGCAGTGCAGTGCAGTGCAGTGCAGTGCAGTGCAGTGCGCACACTGACAGCTTCTGGGTGGTGATGAGTCAGCACTTCCCAGACTCAGTAATGTGGGGATAAGTGTAAAGGTTTTCCTGGAGATGCTGCCGCCTTTCCCTCCCTTCCTCCCTCCCTTCCTCTCTCCATCTCTCCCTCTCCATCTCCTTCCCCTTCTCTCTTTTTCTGACCCTTGTTTTTTTCTTGTTTCCTTTTCTTTTTTTCTTTCTCTTTTCTTTGCTCTCCTTTAAAATTTTTCTTTGTGCATTTATTATTGTTTTGTGTGTTTGTGTGCATAATGTGAGTAGGATGACATACAGTGTGTGTGGAGCTGAGGGGTCTCAGCAGGTTTTCCTTCCTTCCTTCCTTCCTTCCTTCCTTCCTTCCTTCCTTCCTTCCTTCCTTCTTCTCTCTGTCTCTCTCTCTCTGTCTCTCTCTCTCTGCCTCTCTCCCTGTGGCTGTTTTGTGTACATTTGTGTGTAATGTGTGCATATGTATTCATGAGTATATGTATGTTCTTGTGTGTGGGCATGTGAATGTATTCATGGAGGTCAGAAGTCCACTTTGGACATCTTCCTGTATATCACAACACCTTACTTTCTGAGACAGGGTGTCTCACTGAACCTTGGGGCCATCAGTTTGTCTCCACTGTCTAGCCAGTGAGCCCCCTGCCCATCTACCCATCCCTGCCTACTCATCACTGGGTTACATGTGTGACAGTGGCACATGCAGCTGTTTTGTGGTGCTGGGGTCCAAGCTAGGTCCTTATGCTCGTACATCCAAGCCCTCTCTCTGCCCTTTTTTGCTTCTTTTTGTGACAGAGTCTCATAGAGCTCAGGCTGTTCTTAAATTCATGACAATCCTCCAGCCTCAGTTTCTCAAGCTCTGGTATCACAGGTGTGGGTCTCCATGCCTGGTGATGAACACCTTCAGCATGAGAAACTTAGAGGGTGTGCGTGGATTCTGGGTATGGCTGGGCTTCTCTTTAAGGGTTTAGCTCTGGTGCCCCCTAGTGGCATAGAGAGTTTCCTACTACTGTCCCCCTCCGAACCGCTTACCTAGGCAGCATCAGTCCTGCGTGGGAACCAGATGTAAGTAACACTGGTGTGGGTCAAGACCCTCTCCAGGCCCATGAACTGGTCCTTCTCCACTCTCCACAGCTGCACAGCTGCAATGTCTCCCAAACCCCTCACCCAGCAAAGGAGCATTAGACCTGTAGCCTAGATGGAAATGAGACACTAGTGAGGAGACAGAATGAGGCCCCCATCCCAACCTTCAGCAGAGAGGAGCAGCTCTGCTCAAGATCCGAAGGGGCTGAGGAGGGCTGTCCTAGAGTTGATGAGCTGCCACTCAGTTCTGAGACATGATAAAGGGCTGGGGATGGGGCAGGAGGTTCTGAAAATTCCTTTTTGTTTATCCGCCCTCTCCATATTATTCTATGTTTGAGAGAATCAACTTTAACATTTATTTTTATTGTGTGTGGAGGTCAGAAGATACCGTATTCAGGAATTGGTTCTCTCCTTCTACCATGTAGGTTTCAAGGATGGAACACAGGGCGTTAGGCTTGGTGTCACCAGGCCAGAGGACAAGCAACCTTATTGAGTCATCTATCTGGCCCCAGGATTCCACCTTAGAAAATTAGGCTGAGGACTGTGGAGACAGCTCAGCTTATTAATTAAGTTTCCCCTTCTGCAACTAGGGTAGACTGGTTGGTTAGGAGGCATGGCTGAGTCTCCCTGCCCCTCCTTTCTTGAGGAGCATAACAGTCAACAAGCTTAGTTGTGATGACTCTAGGCAAGGAAGTGCAACCAAGCTTGGAATGAAGGCATCTGTTCATAGTCTGCCAGACAGAGGATGGTCCTATGCACCACAAGGGCAGTTTCCAGTGTCTGATGTCAGTGGGAGTGGTAGGCCGTGGCTTGGGATGATTTTCCTTACAGAAATCCTTTACCATTTCTTGTGCCCTCTGTGTGAACTGGGCATGCCTCACCCATCCTGAGTGTGTGTAGATTAACACTAGCAGATAATTGTACCCACAGCATGGTTTGAGTTGTGTAAAATCTTTCAGATCCTCAAAGGCCATTGTCCCAGTGGCCTGTACCCCTAGGTTATGTCTGAGTCACTGGTCAGCACTGTTCTGTGCAGGTACAGGGAACAGTTCTTGCAGAGGACTGGAGTTCAGTTCCCTGGTGGCTCACAAGCACCTGTACCTCCAGTTCCAGGGCATCTGACCCCTCTTCTGGACAGGGCACATGCTTTCACATGTACACCTGTCCACACACAGACATACACATACATATAAATCAAATAAAATGAATATTTTCTTAAAAAAGAAATTAGTCTGAGCCTTGGTCCCTCATAGTACCCCCAACTCTTATTTATGAGGGAGAACCAAGGAGCAAGGGAAATGTTGGAGACATGGCCTCATTTTTTAAAATATTTTATTTTATTTTATTAAATTTTTAAAACTTATTTTTATATGTGTATGAATGTACTATCTGCATGTAGGTTTGTGCGCCTGTGTTGTGCAATGCCGTGGAGGTCAGAAAAGGGTCTTGGATTCCCCTGGAACTGGAGTTCTCCTGGAATTGGAGTTACAGATGGTTCTCAGCCGCCATG
The DNA here is from genome assembly GCA_009823505.1 of Rhizomys pruinosus. Taxonomy (NCBI): domain Eukaryota; kingdom Metazoa; phylum Chordata; class Mammalia; order Rodentia; family Spalacidae; genus Rhizomys; species Rhizomys pruinosus. The sequence goes on from VZQC01008123.1 coordinate 149,625, forward strand.
TGGGTGCTGGCGATCGAACCCGGGTCCTCTGCAAGAGCAGTTGGTGCTCTTAACCGCCAGGCTATCTCTCCAGCCCCGACATGGCCTCATTCTGACAAGGTCTCATGGTTTAGGGTGGAATGGTCTTAGACCAGGGCCATTTTCTGAAGTGATCTCACCACTACAAGGGGGAGCTCCCCTCTGTACCCACAGAACAGCACCTAGTAAAATTAGAGATAGCTTTAATGACTGGATGGAGGTGGGATGGACTGAGGGAAGCATGGGCTTGGTGGCCCACAGCCACAGTTCCATGACTTGGTTGAGGCTGAAGGACCAGGAGTTCAAAGCCATCCTTAGCTTTATAGTGAGTTCCAGGCCAGCTAGCTGGGTTGCATTAAACTTTTTTTCAGAACACCAAAAGAAATAGGCAAGGGACAACATTTCCCTGGGAACTTGGAAGAGAAAGTCTCCTTCCAACTGCATCAAAAGAAGCTCAAAAGCAGAATACTGGACAACTTGACCCCAGGTTGCCCCTCTCTTTCTATTTCTGCAGCCCCTGTGACCCTGAATGCAGCGTCAGCTGACCCAGACCTCACCGTGTCTCAGGATCTAAGGAAAGTGTCTTTGGACTTGGTCGGTAGAAGCCCTGGGAATAACCAGGCAAAACCCAGACCCTTCTACCCTTTCCACTGTGTGCTGGGCTCCCAGGGCCTCTCCTCTGGCCGCCAGGTCTGGGAGGCGGAGCTTCAGGGAACTGAGGGCGGGGTATGTGTTGTGGGCGTAGCCACGGAGCTGGCTCCTGGGCTGCCCAGTCAGAACCACATCTGGGCGCTGAAAGTCTCTGCCTCCACATGCCAGCCCATCACAGAGAGCAGTTTCCAGCAGAATATTCCTATCCGCCTGAACAAAGTGGGCGTCTTCCTGGACTGTGACTCTGGAGAGCTCGTCTTTTTCGACCCTGCCACCAACAAACACATCTACACCTTCAAGGACTCTTTCACTGGGAATATCTTCCCATTTTTTGCTCTTCTAAATCCTGTCAGCAGTATCACCCTGAGGCCCTAGGGCTGTTTCCTCATGGATCCGTCCCTCCCTTCCCTGCAGCTCCCTCACATTGGGATGCACTGGGGCTGGCAGGGCTGAAACTTGGTCCAGGGTTACTCCTGATGCAGGCCTGAGGTGAAGAAGGCTCTAGTATTGCAGAGGTAAAACACAGCGTTGCTCACCAAGGCACTTTATAACAAGACAAGATTAGAACTGGCCCAAACCTCATCAACAATCACCTGAGAAAGCATCAGGCTGTGCCCTGTTTAAACACCGGAGCAGGGGCTGCCCAGTGCTCAGGACCCCTTTCCCCTCTCCTATCCCTGTCACTGTAAACTTGAGCAGTCTGACCATCATTCTTCAACAAGACTTGAGCATCCGTGTTGAGGCTGTGTGTAGAGTCTGCCAGGCCTGAGTCATTCCAGTTTGCATCTAAGGAGACTGGAATCAGCGTGTCCAAACTTTGGAAACTGATGTGGTGGGATGCCGCAGCTTCATCCACAAAGTTCATCCTCAAGAACTCTGATATAATATTAAAAATAATCCATTGTTTTACATTTCAAATATTTTGTTGGGCCACATTCATAACTGTCCTTTGGGACATAAGGCCCTGTGGCATCCAGTGGATACTCCTGTAAGAGGCTGTCCAGGATTGAGTGAAGAAAGTCAAGGCGGGTCAAGACACAGCACACCACAGTTCTCATTTAAATTTTTTTTTCAAGATTTTAAAAAATTAGGCGGGTGTGGTGGCACACGCTTTTAATCCCAGCAAACTGGAGGGAGAGGAAGGTGGATCTCTGTGAATTCCAGGCTAGCCTGGCCTACAGAGCGAGCTCCAGGCCAACTGGGACTAAAGGGAGACCCTGTCTCAAAAAATACCAATAAAAAAGATTTAAAATTTTTTATTAAGTTTTGTGCATTTCATACATCATTTCTCAGTCCAGTTTAGACTCATTTCCCTTTCCACACCCCCCACCCGAGTACATGTCTTCTGCCATAAATGTCTTATATCTTTTCCTGAGTCTTTTTAAAGATTTTTCAAAGCAGAGGATTATTGTTTTGGGGAGAACTTTACTGTTTCAGTTTGTTCTTTTTCCCAGTTCTTTTGTTGTTGTTGTTCCCTCCATTTGTATTGCTTCAACATATATACATATATATTATATATATGTCACACCTATACTAAAATGTCCTCTGAAAATAAACTGTATGTTATTTCCAAATCATATTTCAGGATTCACATTTTTCCATTTTAATTTTATATTACTCTAAAATATGCATATATACCCTCCACCCATATACCAAGATTACAAAGTCTGAAAATAAATGGTAGGTTAATTCTAGAGCCTGTTAAGGGATTCACATTATAAGAGCACAGTTGCTTTCTGATAAAGAGGAATATAACATAACGTTGCTCAATTTGCCAAGTACTAGGTACTTAGTGCTAGCATCCACAGATGTGGGATACCATTTGTTGTTTGTTTTTCTGGGACTGTGTTACTTCACTTAGCATAACATCTTCAAGTTCTATCCATTTACCTGCAAAGTTCATCATGACATCTCTCTTTACTGCTGCATAGAATTCCGTTATGTAGAGGTACCCACATTTTCTCTATCCACTTGTTGGTTGAGAGGCACTTGGGTTGGTTCCAGCTCTTTGGTATTGTGAAGAGAGCTGCAATAAACATGGATGTACATGTATCTCTGTGGCAGGATGAGTCTTGTGGATATAGTGGTATGACTGGGTCAGGTGGTAGGCTCATTTTGAGTCTTTCAAGGGTTCTCCACACTGCTTTCTATAGTGGTTGTACAAGTTACATTCCCACCAGTAGTGGATGAGTGTTCCCCTTTCCCGACAATCTCTCCAGCTTTTGGTATTGTATTAGTCACTTTTCTGTTGCTGTGATAAAACACCATGTCCAAAGGAACTTATAAAAGGAAGAGTTTATTTGAGTTTACGATTGACGGTTCCAGGGAATTAGAGTCCATTGTGGCGGGAGGCATGGTGGCTGGAGCTGGAGCAGCAAGCCAAGGGTCACATCTCACAATGAGCACAGGAAGCAGAGAGAGAGCGACTGGAGACAGCAAGGCTTGTTAAACTCACTAAGCCTTCCCCCAATANACATCTCACAATGAGCACAGGAAGCAGAGAGAGAGCGACTGGAGACAGCAAGGCTTGTTAAACTCACTAAGCCTTCCCCCAATAACGTACTTCCTCTAGCATGGCCACACCTTCTAAGACCTTCAAGAACAGTGCCACCAACTGGAGACAAATGTCTGAATACTTAAAGCCTATGGGGGACACTCGTTCAAACCACCACAGGTATCATTTATTTTCTTGATCCTAGCCAGTCTTATTAGAGTGAAATGATATCTTAAAGTGGTTTTAATTTGTATTTCTTTAATCATTAGTGACAGTGAACACTTTTTAAGATGTTTCTCAGCCATCTCTATTTCCTCACTTGTGAAGTTTCTGTTCAGCTCTTTACTCCATCTTTTGAGTGAGTAATTTGTTTTCTTCTTTTATTTTTTGAGTAGTTTATATATTCTGGAAGTTAACGCTCTATCAGGTATATCACTGGTGAAAGTTTCCTCCCACTCTGTGGGTTTTCTCTTCCCTTCCCTGATTGTTTCTTTTGCTGTACAGAAGCTTTTGAGTTTAATGAGGTCCCACTTGTCAATTTTCAACCTTATTTCCTGTGCAACTGCTGTCTGATTTAGAAGGTCTTCTCCTAAACCTATGTGTTGTAGGTTGCTGCCAATGTTTTCTTATATTACCTTCAGAGTTTCAGGTGTCACATTGAGGACTTTGATCCATTTGGAGTTGATTTTTGTACAGGTTGGGTAGTAGGGGTTTAATTTTATTCTTCTAAAAGTGGTGATCCAGTTTTGCCAACACCATTTGCTGAAGATGCTGTCCTTCCTCACTGAGTCTTCTTGGCCCCTTTGTCAAATATGAGGTGGCTGAAATTGTATGTGCTCAAGTTTGGGTCTTCAATTTTGTTCCATTGGTCTACTGGTCTGTTTTTGTGCCAGTACCAGGCTGTTTTTATGACTATAGCCCTATAATATACTTTAAAGTCTGGTATAGTGCTCCTTTTGCTCAGGGTTACTTTGGCTATTCAGGGTCTTTTGTTTTCCTATATGAATTTAAGGATTTTTTTTCCAAGGCTGTGAAGAAACTCATGGGGATTTTAATTGGGATTGGATTGAATATGTATATTAATTTGGGTAGAATGGATTTTATTTTTACTATATTAATTTTTACTATATTAATTTTTCCAATCCATGAGCATGGGAGGACTTTCCATCTTCTGATATCTTCTTCAAGCTCCTTCTTCAGGGATTTATAATTCTTGTTGTAGAGACCTTTGGGGTCTTTGATTAGGATTGTTCCTAGATATTTTATTGTTTTTGAGGCTATTGTGAGTGGGAAGGTCTCCTTGTATTCCTTCTTCAGTTGCTTGTTGTTGGTGTAAAGAAAGGCTATTGATTTTCCAGGCCAACTGGGACTCATGGGAGACTCTGTCTCAAAACAAAACAAAAACTAAAAAAAAAAAAAAAAAGAAAAATCCACTGATTTTTCTAGGGTAACTTTGTATCCCACCACTTTACTGAAACTCTTAATCATTTCTAGGAGTTTTCTGGTAGTTTAAGCATCCCTTAGGCAAACAATCATATCATCTGGAAAAAGGGATAGCTTGACTTCCTCTTTTCCAATTAGTACTCCTTTCATTTTGCTTTCTTGACTTACTGCCCTAGCAAGTGTTTCAAGCATGTATTGAAGAGGAATGGTGATAGGTGGCAGCCTTGTCAGGTTCCATTTTTAAGGGGAATGCTTCTAATTTTTCTCCATTTAAGATGATGTTGGCTGTGGGCTTGTTGTATATGGCTTTGATTATGTTGAGGAATGTTCCCTCCAGTCCAATTCCCTCTAGGACTTTAAGTATGAAGGGATGCTGGATTTTTGTCAAAGGCCTTTTCTGCATCAATTGAGATGATCTCATGGCTTTTGTCTTTCAGCCATTTATGTGTTTTATGATATTTATTGATTTTCATATGTTGAACCATTCCTGCATCTCTGGTATGAATCCAACTTGGTCAGGATGGATGACATTTTTGATGTGGGTCTGTATGTGATTTGCAAGTATTTTTTTTCAGAATTTTTGCATCTAAGTTAATTAATGAGATGAGTCTATAGTTTTCTTTCTTGGTTGTATCTTTGCCGAGTTTTGGTATTAGAGTGATGCTGGCAGCATAGTAGGAATTTGGAAGATTTCTCTCTGTTTGTATCCTGAACAGTTTGAGTAGTAAAGGTTGTAAGTCTTCTTTATTTTTTAGTTGTGGACTTTCATAGACTGGACTTTATTCCATCAATATAGTTATATACACAGGTCTTTCCAGCCAAACTTAAGACTTTGGAGGGTATAATTAAATCACCATCTATGTTAAGAGGGATATCAAATAATACCTGTATGTCTTGGGGGGAGAAAAAGATGTTACTTTTAGAGAAAAATGTCATTCACATGTCTATGTCATAGGAAAATTGTCTTCAAATATGGGAGAAAAAAATGTTACTTTTAAAAGGAAAATGTCAGTCACATTCCTATATGTGCTGGAGGGAGAAGAAAGTATTACTTCTGCTTTGTCATCTTTTTAAGTTCCACCACTTGAGGGAAAAGTTACATGCTCATTTTTTTTTTCCAAATTTTTATCTTTTTAATTTAAACAATTAAAAAAATTTTTAAATTTATTTTTGTATGTGTATGAGTGTACTGTCTGCATGTAGGTCTGTGCACCCATGTCGTGCAATGCCACGGAGGTCAGAAGAGGGCTCAGATTCCCCTGGAACTGGAGTTCTCCTGGAACTGGAGTTACAGATGGTTCTTAGCTGCCATGTGGGTGCTGGGGATCGAACCTGGGTCCTCTGCAAGAGCAGTCGGTGCTCTTAAC
>VZQC01008127.1:0-67482 GCA_009823505.1 Rhizomys pruinosus
TGGAAGAGCGTGGTCCCTCTGGGCCGGGGACCCTGTAGACGGGTTCAGAGCGAGACCCTCTCCCAGCTGCCCCCCACCAGACCACCCCTAGAGCTGTAGAGCTGTGTACCTGCCCTGGCGCGTTATGGCGTCTCCCCTGCGACCCCCCTCCCTGGCTCTTAAAATCTTTTTGCCCCCTTTCCTCAATGGACCCTGAGCCCTGGGTGAGTAAATCTTAACATAGTGGTCCTATCTAAGGACCCACACTCTGTGAACACCTTATCTCCATGCTTTGGTTGTTTGTGACCTTTTGTGTTCCTGGCCCTCTGGTGCATGATGGAACTTCAGAGAGATTCATTAGTGTCCTCTTTACCCCTTTCTCTATATTGCATGAGCCTTAGGGGTTGCATTGAAGATGTCCCACACAAGCCGGGGGTGATGGTGCATGCCTTTAATCCTAGCACATGGGAGGCAGAGGCAGGAGGATCTTTGTGAGTTCAAGGCCAGCCTGGTCTACAGAGCCAGTTCCAGGACAGCTGGGGCTACAGGGAGACCCTGTCTCAAAAAGACCAAAAAAAAAAAATGATGTCTCACTCAAGCTTGGGTAATATATAAATGTCTCTATGTTACCAGTTGTGCACCACTGTAATACTCTCCATCAGATACAAAAGAATCTGCTTTGATGAGTGATGACTGGGATACTAGACTATAAAGATGAGGATACATATTTGAATTTAGTAAGAAATTACATTATTCTGGGGATGTGACAGCCTTCTGGACTTCTCTAAGATCTCTGAACTCTCCAGCCACATATATTTGGCTACTTTATGTTATTGCACATGATTTCCAGCCTCTTCCTGAGCTCCTTCTTTCCCTTTATCCCCAAATTTCCTTGTATAACCATCCCTCACCCCTCTAATTTATATAGCCCCATTTATCCATTTGTCCCTATTAACACCCTTGTTCTCTGTCAGGTTACTTCTTTCTCTTTAAGTACCTGGCTCCTATACATTTACCTAGTTCCTACAGTTACATCAAGATACATATGTATATGTATTTGGTGCTAAGATCCACAAGTGAGTGAGTACATACATCTGCTTTTCTGTATCTGTGTTACTTCACTTAGCATAATACTTTCTTGTTCTAACCATTTTCTTGCAAATTTCATAATTTTGTCTTTTTTTTTATGGTTGAGTAAAACTCCATTGTGTAAATGCACTGTTTTCATTATCCACTTGTCAGTTGAAGGACACTTAGGTTGCTTCCATCTCTTAGTTATTGTGTAAAAGCAGCAACAAACAAAATGTACAACTATTTCTACAATAAGATGAGTCCTTTGGGTATATGCCAAAGAACAGTATTATAGGATCCAATAGTAGGTTCATTTTATTAAGACTTCTCCACACTGCTTTCCATAGGGGTTGCACAAATTTGCAATCCCACCAGCAGTGAATGAGCATTCCCCATTCCTCACACATCCTCTTTAGCATTTGGTATAATTTGTTTTCTTGATCTTAGTAAGTCTGACTGAGGTAAGAGGAAATCTTTAAGTTGTTTAAATTTGCATTTCCACAATCACTAAGCCTTTAGAGATTTTTCTTACCTATCTTTATTTCTTCTTTGGAGAACTCCTTGTTTATAACCTTAGCCCCTTCTAATTGGATCATTTATTATCTTGATTCTTTGTTTTGAGTTTTTTATATATTCTGGATGTTAAACCTCTGTCAGATGTGTTACTGATGAAGATTTCCCACCTTTGCTGTACAGAAGATTTTTAGTTTCATGAAATCAACAAATTGTTGATTGTTGACCTTAAATCTTGGGCAACTGATGTCTGATTTAGAAAGTATTTTTCTACATCTATATCTTTTATGTTGCTGCCAATGTTTGCACCTAAGTCTCTCAGAATTTCACATTTATGTCTTTGATCCATTTGGAGTTGATTTTCGTACAAGGTGAAAAATACGGATCTAATTTCATTCTTCTCCAGGAAGAGATCCAGTTTTGACTGCATCATTTGCTGAACATGTTATCTTTCCTCCAGTGAGGGTTCTCAGTCCCTTTTTCAAATATCAGATGGTTAAAATTGCATGTACTCAAGTTTGGATTTTCAATTATGTTCCATTGATCTAAGGGTCTATTTTGTGCTAGTACCATGCTGTTTTATGACTATAGCTAAGTAATATAATTTGAAATATTTCATAGTATTATATCCTGCATTACTCTTTTTGCTCAGATTGCTTTGTTTTTCCGAGGTCTTTTGTCATTTCACATGAATGTTAGGATGATTTTTCTAATTCTATGAAGATTGTCTTTGGAATTTTGATTGGGGATGCATTAAATTTATATATTGCTTTTGGTAGACTATCACACACTATTAATTCCACTAATTCATGAGCAGGTTAGGTCCTTTCATTTCTGGATTCTTCCTCAATATCTTTTTTTCAAGGTTTAAAATTTTCATTGTAGTCTGGAATGTCTTGGGTCAGGTTTATTTTGAGCTATTTTCTTGTTTTGAGGTTATTGTGGATGGGAGGGTTTCCATGAACCCTTTCTCTAATTGCTTGTTATTGGTATATAGAAAGCTTACTCATTTTTGTAGATTAAATCCACAAAAGAAAAAAAATTAGTAACCTGCCAATTTATTAAAAGGGTTAATCATTTCTAGGAGCTTTCTAGTGGAATTATTGGTATTTCTTTAGGAGTAATATATCATCTGAAAAAAAAGAGATAATTTGAACTCTTCTTTTCCAATTAGTACTCCTTTAATTTCCTTCTCTTGTCATATTGCACTAACAAGAACATAAAGCACTGTATTAAAAAGGAGCAGAGATATAATGGACAGCCTTGTTGGGGTCCTGCTTTTAAGAGAATGATTCCCATTTTCTTCCATTCAGAATAATGCTGGCTGTGGGTTTGGTGTATATAGTTTTAATGATATTGAGATGTGTCCCCTCCAGTCCAAGGCCCTCTAGGACTTTTTACATAAATGATGTTGAATTTTATAAAAGGCCTTTTTTTGCATCAAATGAGATGCATGTGATTTTTGTCTTAAGTCTGACATATCATTTGTGGCATTTATAGACTTATGTATATAGAAACATCCATGCATCTCTGGAATAAAAAGGACTTGATTACCATTGATGATATTTTTTATGTGTGCCTGTATGTGGTTTGCAAGTGTTTTGTTGAAACATTTTGTATCTATGTTAATTATGGATATGGGTCCATAGTTTTCTCTTTGGTTGTATCTTTATCCGGTTTTGATATTAGAGTCATGATGTCTTCATAGACAAAATTTGGTAGTTTTCCCTCTATTTCTAATTTTTTGAATAATTGATGTAATGTTAGTTGTAGAATTCTTTAAATGTCCAGTAGATTTCTTCTGTACATCCATCTGGACTTGAGATTTATCAAGTTAGGAGGTTTTATATTACTGTTTCAATATCCGTATATGTTATGGACTGTTAAAGCTGTTGATCCCTTCCTGGTTTACCTTTGGTGCTTCCCATGATTTTAGATATAGATCAGTTACCTTTAGGTTTTCACATTTAAAGGAGCATAGTTTTTTTTTTAAATAATTCCCTTATAATAGTCTGGATCCTTTTGTAGTCTTTTGTGATATGTCTCCTTTCATCTCACGTTTTATTGATTTGGAGTTGCTCTTACTTTCTTTTGGTTTACTGGGCTAAGTGTTTGTCTACCTTGTTTATCTTTTCTTTTCAAATAACCTGCCTTGGTTTGGGGCTTTTTTTCCTAGTTGCTGTTCTCTCAGCCTATATAGGATAAGGTCTGATACTAAATCTGATATCAAACATTCATTACAACATTATACTCCTTGTTCTCCTCCTGCAGCAAATTCCAGGAGCTAAGATTACAAACATTTGTTACTATGCCCAGTTTTAAATATAGAAACCTTTTGAATTTGCTCTGATCCATCTACTAAGAAGACCACCAAGGGAATAACTTTCATTTTACAGTGTTTAACCTCTAGCATTCATTTTATATTTTTCTTAGGATTTCCATTTCCCTGATCATATGTTTACTTTAATGCTAACTATTTTATGTATTGGATTACACAGATTAATCATAGCTGTGTGGAATTCTTATTCTGATAATTTGAATACATGTCTGATTCTGATGACTTCTGCATTCATTTCTTCTAATGTCTGATTTTTTAATTGTTTTGTTATTAGGTATGTCTTATAAGATTTAAATTGCTAGTTAGTTATGACACATCAGATAAGAAAAACTGATGTGACTACAACTTTAATAAATTGCTGGTTAAGTGTGAGGGGAGGGAACATACTTTGTAATCTTAAAATAAGACCAGTCCCAGTCTCTGATGAGTGCCTTCTCCCTTACACAGGCCAGTTTGACTAGATGGCTGGGTTTAGCTGGTTCTGTCCCTCCAGCTCAGTTAGTCTCTGATGCGATCCTAGCTAATTAAGCTCTGGCTAAGAAGTTTCTCCAAAAAGCAGGCCTTGTTAAGATGCTGGAGGGGTTGTAGGGAAAGGGGAACACTCATCCACTACAGGTAGGAATGTAAACTTGTACAACCATTATGGAAAGCAGTGTGGAGAACACTTAAAAGACTCAGAATGAGCCTACCACCTGACCCAGTCATACCACTCCTGGGTATATATGACAAAGACTCATCCTGCTGCAAAGATACATGCACATCCATGTTTATTGCAGCTCATTTCACAATATCAAAGAGCTGGAACCAACCCAAATGCCCCTCAACAGATGAGTGGATGACAAAAATGTGGTACATCTACACAATGGAGTACTATTCAGCGATAAAGAAAGATGGCATTATGAACTTTGCAGGTAAATGGAAGCAGCTCGCAGCCATTATGCTGAGTGAACTGACAAAGTCCCAGAAAGACAGAGAATTGTTCCCCTCATTTGTGGATGCTAATACCAAATCTCCCAGAGGAAAGGCAAGCTGAATGACATTATGGTTATATTTCTGTTTATCTGAAAGCAACTATGTTGTTATACTATGAGTCTCTCAACTGGCTCTAGAATCCATCCACTAATTATTTTCAGACTCTGTAATTACTGTATATGGATGGAGAGTATGTATCCATATTTTAGAGTAATATGAAATTAATGGAGAAAAATATGAATTCTTAAACATAAAAAAAAGACCGAGAGAAAGATGCAGGACAGTTATGGCAGAATGCATGATCTGGGATGGGTGGAGTGGGGGGAAGGGAAAGGGGAAAAATGCCTGAACTGGACTAAAAGATGATGTATGAAATACATAAAATATCAATAAAAAATAAAAAAAGAAAGCATGTTTGGGTGGGCCAGACCTAGACAAGGGTGCAGCAGAACACCAGCACAGTGCCCAGGTGAGGCAGACTTGCCTTGGACCTTTGCTCCCCATCAACCTGCCCCTGGAGGCTTGGGATCACCCAGAAATCTCCCACCTCTGTTTCCAGCGAGCAGCTTGGTGTGGGTGGACCCAGATAGGTTTGCAGCTGTGCAGCTGAACACAAGTGCAGTGCTCACGTGAGGTGGGCCTGCCTTGTGATTTTGTGCGCCCGCCCCAGGCTTGGGATCCCCTGAAAAACTCCCACCTCAGGTTCCAGGGAGCAATGAGGCATGAGCAGACCTAGACATGTGGCAAGCAGGTCAACATGGTGTTGGAGTGTGGGCCAAAGAAGAAGCAACCCCCCTGCCCCCATATGGCTGGTGGTGCTGTGGTGGAAATTCTAGAAGGCACAGTGTTAGTGATTCTAGTCTGAGCAACCAACATTGAGGCACCAGAACATAAACAAACAAACAAACAAAGAACACAAATCCACATGCCAAAGACACAATGTAAAAAAAAATTAAAATGAGAAAAGCTCATAAAAAATTGACACTGGACTCTGCCTGTCTTCCAGAAAATTCCTACAAAGAGATCTTCCTGGAAGGAAACCAAGACACAGACCTTATAACAACAATTGTAGACATATTCAAAGAAATCAAAGAATATAATGAATAAATCAGAGAACTAAAGGGAGAGAATGAAAAACTAGGAAGGAGCCAGATGGAAAGAATGATGAACTCCATAAAGCATTAGAGGGAGAGAATGAGAAACTCCAGAAGGAAGTGGAAACACTGAAAAGATTCCATGCTGAAATGCAAAAAGAAACTGACTAGCAAAGCAAGGAGCTACAAGAAGAGAATGGAAGCCTGGCATGGTGGTGCACACCTTTAATCTTAGCACTTGGGAGGCAGAGGCAGGCAGATCTCTGTGAGTTCAAGACCAGCCTGGTCTACAGAGTGAGTTCCAGGACAGCTGAGGCTACAGAGAGACCCTGTCTCGAAAAGACAGAAAAAAAAAAGAGTATGGAGAACTCATAAATGAAGTAGAAATACTAAAGAAATCACAGATGAAATGAAAAAGGAAATTGAACATTCACCAATCAACAAGAAGGGATGGGAAAAAGCCTCAGAAACAGAATGGATGGATCTGAGATCTCCTGAGACCTGCTGAAGTGCAGGTATGCCCCCCACCCATGCCAACTGGGATCACGAAGGTATCTGAAGGAGGCAAGCAAAGCAAGCCTTCAACACAGTGAAGAGGCATTTGGCACAAACATTGGAATACAGGCAAGGAGAAGCTCATATGGCAGGAACACGAAGAAGAGACAACATGGGAAAGGGGCAGGATAATCCCCCACCAAGCTCTACCAACCCTATGGAAGATTCCTACAATGGGATCCCCTTGGGGATGGCCCAGGACACAGATATCAGAAACACAATTGGGAACATACTTAAAGAACTACAAGATTATAAAGAGCAAATCAAAGAACTAAGAAAAGAGAATAAAGAACTCAAGAAGGACCTAGAGAGAGAGAATGACAAACTCCAGAAGGAAACAGAAACACTGAAAAGATCCCATGCTGAAAAAAATAAGGAAACCAACCAGTGAAGCAAAGAGCTACAGGAAGAGATTGAGAAGCTCCAAAAAAGAAGTAGAAATACTAAAGAAATCAGAAGAGGAAATGAAAAAGGAAATCAAACACTCATCCAGTCAAGAGGAAAGGAATGGAAAAAGCCTCAGAAGCAGAATGCAGGAAGCAGAACAAAGAATATCAGACCTGGAAGATAACACAGAACAACTAAAAACCTCAAGTAAAGATTATGAAAAATTTAAAAATACACAAATGTGGAACAACCAGGAACTGTGGGATACTAAGAAATGATAAAACCTCCACATCATAGGAATAGAGGAAGGAGAAGAATCCCAAGAGAATGGTATTGATCAGATCTTCAACAGAATAACAAGTGAAAACTTCCCCAAACTAAAAAAGACAAACCAATACAAATACAAGAAGCACATAGAACTCCAAACAGACAAGATGAGAAAAGAAATTCTCCATGCCAAATCATAGTTAAAATGATAGACAACCCAAAAAAAGACAAAATCCTTAAAGCCACAAGAGAAAAACAAGTGACCTATAAGGGGAAACCAATAGAATTACAACTGAACTCTCAATGCAAACAATGAAAGCAAGAGGAACCTGAAGCAAAGCATTCCCAGGGTTAAAGGACAATAGATGCCAACCCAGGTTACTATACCCAGCAACAATGTTGATTATAATTGAAGGAGGGAGAAAAACCTTCCATGACATAAACAAGTTGAAAGAATACATGTCCAAAAAAACAATCCTTCAGAGAATACTTGAAGCAATTCAAAGAACAGAAGAAAGGAGCAACCATCCCCGAGCACCTAGAAAGAGAAATCAATAAAAGCATAACTGCAGAAGTAGAAACCTAAACCCAAACCCCAAATGGATAATAAGGCAAAAGGAAGCAACACAAACATATCAGTCATAACCTTAAATATTAATGGACTAAATTCCCTGATCAAAAGACATAGACTGGGAGATTGGATTAGGAAACAGAATCCATCTATATGCTGTCTACAAGAAACATATCTTACCTTCAAGGACAGACACCACCTTAAATTGAAAGGATAGAAAAAAATATTCCAGGCAAATGGTACCAAAAAGAAAGCAGGTGTTGATATTTTAATATCAGACAAAATAGACTTCAAAGTAAAAGAAATCAGAAGAGACAAAGAAGGCCACTACATTTTTATCAAAAGAAAAATTCACCAATAAGATTTCACAATTATGAATATATATGCCCCAAACTCTGGTGCACCAAACTTTATAAAGACAATTCTCCAGGATCACAAGTCACACACTAACCCCAGTACACTCATAGTAGGGGACTTCAATACCCCACTAAATCCTTTGGATAGATCAACAGGACAAAGAATAAACAGAGAGACATCTGAACTTAACAATATGATACACCAAATGGACCTCATAGACCTCTACCGAATATTCCAACATAATACCAGAGAATGCACTTTCTACTCAGCACCCCACAGAACATTCTCCAAAATTGACCACATACTGGGACACAGAAGAAACCTCCACAAATACAAAAAGATTGAAATAATTTCACGTATTCTATCAGACCACAGTGCAATAAAGCATATCAACACTAGGATAAGCCCTACTGCTTACAAGAACACATAGAGACTAAACAACACACTCTTGAATAATGAGTGGGTCAAGCAATAAAGAAAGAAATAAAACTGAATGACAATGACAACACAACACAATAAAACCTATTGGATACGTTAAAAGCAGTCCTAAGAGGGAAATTTATAGCCCTGGGTGCCTACATTAAAAAAACAGAAAGAGCACAAGTGAATGATCTAACACTACACCTAAAAGCACTTGAGAGGCAACAACAGATGAACCCTAAACACAACAGACAGGAAAAAAAAAATCAGAGCAGAAATCAATGAAATAGAAACAAAGAAAACAATACAAAAAGTCAATGAATCCAAAAGTTGGTTCTTTGAAAGAATAAACAAGATAGACAGACCTCTAGCCCAGTTAACTAAAAGAAAGAAGGAACAACTCCAAATCAATACAATCCATGAGGAAAAGGGAAATATCACAACAGACAAGGAAAAGATCCAGAAAATTACATGAGAATACTTCAAAAACCTATACTCTACCAAGTTTGAAAACCTAGAAGAAATGGATGAATATCTGAAATCCTGGTAATCACCAAAGCTCAACCAAGAAGAGATCGACGGCTTAAACAGACCCATAATATATGAAGAAATTGAAGATCTAATAAGAAACCTCCCAACTTAGAAAAGCCCAGGCCCAGACAGTTCCACGGCAGAATTCTATAAAACATTTCAAAAAGACCTATGACCATTATTGCTGAAAATGTTTAGAAGGATACAGAGGGAATTCTCCTAAATTCCTTCTATGAAGCCAGCATCACTCTATTATCAAAACCAGGCAAAGATACAACTAAAAAGGAGAATTATAGACCCATCTCCCTAATGAAAACATATTCCAAAATTCTAAACAGGATACTGGAAAATTGCATACAAACAGATCATCCATCATGACTGTATTAGTCAGGGTTCTCTAAAGAAACAGAAGTAATAGGACGAATATATATAGCTATATACAATTTATTGATTTGCTCACGTGACAGAGTTCAAGGAGTCCAACAGTTGCTGCATCACACTGGAAAGGCCGAGAGAATCTAGGGAACTGCTCAGTCCGCAAGGCTGGATGTCTCAGTAGTCCCAATCTAGTGCTGAAGGCCCGAATGGATTCCAGGAGCTCTGCTGGCCTCAGTACACGCTGGGATCCGAAAGGTTGATCACAGCAGCAAGACAAACTCACCAGATGAGAGAGGCAAACCAAAGGAGGAAAAAAGGGACCAGCTGCTTTTGCCATGGCCTTTTATATTGCCTGCCGGCAGAAGGTAACACCCACATTTAGGGTGGGCCATCCAGGTTGAGGTGGTCCAATCAGAAGACCCTTTTTCTTTTATTTGTTCCTTAGTCCAGTCAAGTTGACACCCAGGATTAACCATCACAATGACCAAATTGGATTCATACCAGAGATGCAGGGATGGTTCGACACACGAAAATCAATAAACATCATCAAACATATAAATGGAATGAAAGACAAAAAACACACAATCATCTCAATTGATGCAGAAAAAGCCTTTGACAAAATCCAGCATCCCTTCACGATTAAAGTCCTAGAAGGAATTGGACTGGAGGGATCATTCCTTAATGTAATCGAAGCCATATACAGGAAACCCACAGCTAATATCATCCTAAATGGGGCAATGACAGAAACATTCCCTTTAAAGGTAGGAACTCAGCAAAGCTGCCCCTGTCATCACTCCTCTTTAATATAGTGCTTGAAGCACTTGCTAGAGCAATAAAGAAAAGGAAATTAAAGGAATACTAATTGGAAAAGAGGAAGTCAAGCTATCTGTATTTGCTGATGATATGATTGTTTACATAAGGGATGATAAAAGCTCCACCAGAAAACTCCTAGAAATGATTAACAGCTTCAGCAAAGTGGCAGGATACAAAATTAACCTAAAAAAATCGATGGCCTTTCTTTACACCAAGAACAAGCAACTGTAGGAAGAATTCAAAGAGACCGTCCCACTCCTCAATAGTCATCAAACACTATAGAAATCCTAGACGAAAACCTAAACCCAGACCGCAGGTATCCTCCATCGTACACAAAACAAAAATCTTAGAACGCTTAAATGAAGAGAATTGAAGAGTACATCAGAAGATTGGAAACACCTCCCTGCTTCTATATTGGAGATAATTAACATTGATAAAAAGGTGTCCATTCTACCGAAAACAAACCTCTTGTTAGTATATTAATGCCTCCCAATCAAATCCCAAAGAGCTTTACAAGGCTTGGAAAATCCCTTAACATGCATTTGGAAAAACAAAGAAAAGTCCTTAAATTCATTTGGAAAAACAAAAGACCCCGAATAGCCAAAAGAACCCTGAGCAAAAAGACCTACACAGAGGGGATCTCTATACTTCAAACTATACGACAGGGCTATAGTCATAAAAACAGCCTGGTACTGGCACAAAAACAGACCTGTTGACCAATGGAACAAAACCGAAGATCCAAACCTGAACACATACAGTTTCAGCTATCTCATATTTGACAAGGGGGCCAAGAAGACACAATGGAGAAAGGACAGCATCTTCAGCAAGTGATGTTGGCAAAACTGGATCACCACTTGTAGAAGAATGAAATTAAACCCCTACCTCTCGCCCTGTACAAAAGTCAACTCCAGATGGATCAAAGACCTCAACATGAAACCCCAAACTCTGAAGGCGATAGAAGAAAAAGTTGGCAGCAGACTACAAGACATAGGCATAGAAAAAGACTTCCTAAATCAGACAGCAGCTGAGCAAGAATTAAGGTCGACAAGTGACAAATGGGACCTCATTAAACTCAAAAGCTTCTGTACATCAAAAGAAACAATCAAGGAAGTGAAGAGAAATCCCACAGATTGGGAGGAAACCTTCACTGCAGAAACATCTGACAAAGCATTGATTTCCAGAATATATAAACTACTCAAAAAACAAAGAAGAAAGAAAACAAATGACCCACTCAATGGATGGAGCAAAGAGCTGAACAGAGACTTCACAAGTGAGGAATTAGAGATGGCTGAGAAACACCTTAAGAAGTGTTCAACATCACTAATCATTAAGGAAATGGAAATCAAAACCACTTTAAGATATCATCTTACTCCATATGACTGGCTAGGATCAAGAAAACAAATGATATAAAGTGCTGGAGAGGTTGTGGGGAAAGGGGAACACTATCCACTGCTGGTGGGAATGTAAACTTGTACAGCCACTATGGAAAGTAGTGTGGAGAACCCTTGGAAGACTTGGAATGAACTTGCCACCTGACCCAGCCATACCACTCTTAGGCATGTACCCTCAGGTCTCACCCCACGGCAGAGATACATGCACGGCCATGTTTATTGCAGCTCTCTTCACAATAGCAAGGAGCTGGAACCCACCCAAATGTCCCTCAACTGATGAGTGGATAGAGAAAATGTGGTACATCCACACAATGGAGTTCTATCCAGCAGTAAAGAAAGACGACATCATGAGCTTTGCAGGAAAATGGCTGGAGCTGGAGGACATCATGCTGAGTGAAGTAACACAGTCCCAGAAAAAGAAATGAAGGATGTTATCCCTCATCTGTGGATGCTAGTGCCAATTTCCTAGTTGTAAGTATTTCTTGTGCATGGCCCCTTGAGCTTTTGTCCAAAGCAGTTGGGAGTGATGCATATTGGAAACAACAACAACAACAGAAAGGACTGCATTAAAGAACTGACTATAACAGTGAACTTCTGCTCAAAACAGTCAACTTCTACATGGAGAATATTGAGAAAGACTGAGAAAGAGATGAAAAGCATGTTTGGCAGAATGCATGAGCTCTGTTTGGGTGGGGTGATCAGGCGGACACGGGTCTAGATTTGATAAAAATATATAAATAAATTTAAAAAAAGAAACAGAATGGATGAAGCACAAAAAAGAATATAAAACCTTCAGGATACCATAGAGCAACTAGAATGCCCAAGTAAAGATTATGAAAATTAAAAAACAATACCCTGAAGATTAGAACAAACAGGAAATGTAGAACACCATGAAAAATCCAAACCTCTGCATCATAGGGATAGAGGAAAGAGAATAATCCCAGACAACAGTATTGATCAGATATTAAATAGAATAATAGAAGAAAACTTCCCCAAACTGAAAAAATACAAACCCATAGAAATATAAGAAGCACATAGAATACCAAATAGACAAAACCAGAAATGGATTCACCATACCATATCATAGTTAAAATGCTAGATGTTCAAAACAAAGAAAAAAATACTGAAACCACAGGAGAAAAACAGCAAGTTACATATAAGGAGAAACCCATCAGAATTATAGCTGACTTCTCAGTGCAAATTATGAAAGCCATCAGAATGTGAACTGAAGTATTCCCAGGGCTAAACAACTTCAGATGCCAACCCAGACTACTGTACCCAGAAAAAATGTCAATTATAGTTGAAGGAGAAAGAAACATCTTTCATGGCATAAACAAGATGAAAGTATACATGTTCAAAAAAACCAACCCTTCAGAAAATACTTGAAGCAATTCAAAGAACAAAAGAAAGGAGCAACTATCCCTAAGCAATTAAAGAGAGAAATTAACAAAAGCATAACAGAGTAAATGGAAACCTAGACCAAGAATGCAAACAAAAAATAAGGTGAAAGGGAACATCATACATTTCTCAATAACTTTAAATATTAATGATCTGAACTCCCTAATCAAAAGACATAGGCTGGGAGAATGGATTAGGAAACAGAACCCTTCTATATGGTGTCTACAAGAAACCCATCTCACCCTCAAGGACAGACACCACCTTAGAGTGAAAGGATGGAAAAAAATATTCCAAGCAAATGGTATCAAAAAGCAAGCAGGAGTAGTTATTCTAGTATCAGATGAAATAGACCTCAGAGTAAAATTAGTCAGAAGAGACAAAGACGGCCATTGTGTACTTATAAAAGGAACAATTAACTGTAAAGACTTCACAATCCTAAATGTTTATGCACCAAACTCTGGCACACCTAACTTTATAAACACTACTTGGCAGGACCTCAAGATACAGATTAATCCTAACACACTAATAGTAGAGGACTTTAACAACCCACTGAGCCCCTTGGATAGATTAACAGGACAAAAAAAATAAACAGAGAGACATCAGAACTAAACAATACAATATAATAAATGGACCTCACAGACATCTAAAGAATATTCTACCCAAACACCAGAGAATATATTTTCTACTCTGCAGTCCAGGGAACATTCTCCAAAATCAACCACATGCTGGGACACAAAAGAAATCTTAACAAATACAAAAGGACTGAAGTTATTTCATGCATTCTATCAGACCACAATGCAATAAAGCTCAATATGAAAACCAGAAAAAGTGCTAATAGTTAGAAGAACACATGGAGACTAAACAACACAATACTGAATAATGAATGGGGCAGGGAAGAAATAAAGAAGGAGATTGGGCTGGAGAGATGGCCTAGCGGTTAATAGCGCTGATCGCTCTTGCAGAGGACCTGGGTTTGATCCCCAGCACCCACATGGCAGCTGAGAACTGTCTGTAACTCCAATTCCAGGAAAACACCAGTTCCAGGGGAATCTGACACCCTCTTCTGACCTCCGAAGCATTGCAGGACATGGGTGCACAGACCTACATGCAGACAGTACATTCATACACATAAAAATAAATAAATAAATAAAATTAAAAAAAGAAATAATGAGATAAAAGTATTCATGGAACTGAATGAAAAAGGAAGTACAACACAACAAAACCTGTGGGATATTTTAAAAAAGCATTCCTGTGAGGAAAATTTATAGCCCTAAGTGCCCACATTAAAGCAAAACAAAACCCAGAAAGGTAACAAATAAATGATCTAACACTGCAGCTAAAAACACTTGAGAGACAACAACAAATGAAACTTAAACCCAACAGACAGGAAGAAATAACAAAAATCTGAGCAGAAATCAATTCAATAGGAATGAAGATAACATTACAAAGAATCAATGAGTCCAAAAATTGGTTCTTTGAAAAGACAAACAAAAGAGACAGACCTTTATCTCAGTTAGCCAAAAGAAACAGGGAGGAACTCCAAGTCAATAGTATTCATGATGAAAGGGGAAACATCACACCAGACAAAGATAGACAATCATATGAGAAAAATTAAAAGCCTATACTCTACTAAATTTGAAATTTTAAGAGAAATATCTGAAATCCTGGGAACCAACAAAGCTTAACCCAGAAGAGATTGACAGATTAAACAGACCTATAATATTTGAGGAAATTGAAGATGCAATAAAAAAAAAAAAACTCCCAAGTAAAAAAAGCCCAGGCCAAGATGGTTTCATACCAGAATTCTGTAAAACATTTAAAGAAGACTTACAACTCTTACTACTCAAAATGTTAAGAAGCATACAAACAGAGGGCAATCTCCCAAATTGTTTCCATGAAGCCAGCATCACTCTAATATCAAAACCAGGCAAAGATACAACCAAAAGAGAAAACTATAGGCCCATCTCATTAATGAACATAGATATAAAAATTCTCAGCAAAATTCTTGCAAATCACATACAGACCCACATAAAAAACATCATCTATCATGACCAAGATACAAGAGATGCAGGGAATGTTCAACATACACAAATCAATAAATATCATAAAACACATAAATGTACTAGGCGGGGCGTGGTGGCACACGCCTTTAATCCTAGTACTTGGGAGGCAGATGCAGGCGGATCTTTGTGAGTTCAAGGCCAGCCTGGTCTACAAAGTGAGTTCCAGGACAGCTGGGGCTACAAGGAGACCCTGTCTCGAAAAGACAAAGAAAAAAGAAAGAAAAAAAAAACCACATAAATGTACTGAAATACAAAAAACACAAAATCATCCCAATTGATGCAGAAAAAAAAAAAAAAAAAAAAAGCCTTTGACAATATCTAGCATCCCTTCATGTTAAAGTTCTAGAGGATAGGACTGAAGGGAACAATTCCTCAACCTAATCAAAGCCATAATACACCAAACCTACTGCCACAGTCATCCCAAAGATAAAATTAGAAGCATTCCCTTGGTGGGAACCTGGCAAGGCTCCCCTTATGGCCTCCCTCATTCCAACCAGTATTTGCGTGAGGACGAGACAACTAAAAGGAAACTTAAAGCAGTAGTAAGCATAAAAGAAGGATCCAAACTATCCCTTATGTGGATAGATATCATAGTATTTTACCCTAAGGATGATAAAAACTCCCTCAGAAAACTCCTAGTCAGTGATTAAAAGATTTTCAAGTAAGTGGCGGGTTAACAAGATTTAACGCTAGAGAATCAGTAGCCCTTTGTTTACAAACAGATAAGCTAATTGAGAAGGAAAATATAAAGGAGACACTTCCCACATCACTAGATATCAAAAAAAAAGAAATAAAAAAAAAAAAAAAAAAAAAAAAAAAAAAAAAAAAAAAAAAAAAAGCTGAAAGCATCTTCAGCAAAGGCACCAAAGATGTCTACAACAAAAATTTAATCCCCTGAAGAAGGAAATAGAAGAAGAAATCAGAAGATGGAAAGACCTTCTATGCTCATGGATTGGAAAAAGTAATGTAGTAAAAATGTCCATTCTACCCAAATTTATATACAGATTCAATGCATTTGCAATCAAAATCCCCATGAGTTGCTTCACAGACTTGGCAAAAAAATCCTTAACTTCATATGGAAAAAAAAAGACCCTGAATAGATAAAGCAACGCTGAATGAAATGTGCAATATGGGGGAGTGGAGATTGCTTTACCAGACTTCAAGCTATATTACAGTGTTATAGTCATAAAGACAGGCTGGTACTGGCACAAAAACAGACCTGTTGACCAGTGGAACAAAATTGAAGATCCAAACTTGAGCTCATACAATTTTAGCCACCTCAAATTTAACAAAGGAGCAAAAAAGCTCAATGGAGGAAGGGTATCAGCTTCAGCAAATGGTGCTGACAAAACTGGATCACCATTTGTAGAAGAAAAAAAATCAACCCCCTTCCTCTCACCCTGTACAAAAATCAGCTCTAAATGGATCAAAGACCTTAACGTGAAAGCCAAAACCCTGAAGGTGATAGAAGAAAAAGTTGGCAGCAATCTACTGTAGGAGAAGTAAGCCCTTGTGCTCAACATACGCTGAGCATGCTTCCAATTATAACTTCCCCCATGGAGCCAACCTGAAATCTGCCTAGCAGCCTGGTGACAGATGATGCAGTCTCAGGCTGAACCTATGGGAGAAAAGACACACCAACTGCCAGCCAACTGACACACTAACTGCCACTTGCTCTGGGACGGATGTGAGGCAGGGAAAGGGTATAAAAGTCTGCTTGATTCCTGTAATAAATGAGCCTGCTTTTGGATACACCTGGCTCCCGGAGTCTGTGCCATTGATTAAAAACCTTCTTATCCTTGCCCCCAAGGATCCTGTGTCAGGATGGCCTGCTACATCTGGTGCCCAATGTGGTCTCTTTGCCCATGTGGGCATGGGCATTGAACACATGTAGCTCCAGCTGTAAGATTCTTGTTGTTTGGGCCCTCTTAACAGCACTGAACCAACTTGAATAGGTCAACAATGCTCAGGACTCTTCCTCGTCCGTCCATTGCATGGTTGAATGCCCACTTTGGCAGTTTTTTCGGTAGGTTGGCCCCTATATGTTATACGTTCTTTGCAAGGGGAGAGCAAGTTGACCTTCTTTTGTCTGTTTTGTTTTTATTTTAATTTTTTGTTTTAGTTTGTTTTATTTGTTTTTCTCTGTTGTTGTATGTCTTAATAGTGAGGAACATTCATTTTAGTTTCCGTTCCCTGGGTGACTCCATATAAAGACTGACCATGTAGGAGTTGGAACCCAGATTCGCTGCCTGAAGGGTCTCTCTTGACGGGAGACACCGTGTGTGCATACGGCCTTGTCCTGAAACACCACAGAAGTCCCCCCACTAAGCACAAGACATTTGGTCTGATATATGATCTCCTGTGTCTGCTTGTTTTACTTTCCCTTCTGTTTGTCTCCTCTCCCCCTAAGACTGGTGTTATGGGAGGGGGGGTGTGTTGTCTTCTCACTATAAGGAACCTTAAATGAAGGTCCTGTTAATTACAAGAGACGTGAGGGTCAAGTTGTCAAAATGAGAAGCCTTTTGGACAGAGGAGGCCATAATTGCTGCCTGGATCTCCCCTGAAAATATGTGGGAGGCAGACCTTTGGATGAAATTATTATACCTTGCCCTTAAAACGGAAATTGACTTGGGAGCTCTATCCCAGCCACCTTTGTACCCATTCTCCTGGCTGTGATAGCGAACCTCAAAAGCTCCTCTGCTGAGGAGGTCACTGCCAATAACAAACAATGCAGGGAGCAGCCTCCCCTCTCTCATCGTTTAGGTTAACAATAGTTACAATATTTACATAATATTTATTACATGCATGTATATATGCACGTATGTGTGTGTGCACACATGTGTGTATGGTTGTATGAATAGTTGCTTTAATCCCTATAAGCTTTCTACACAGTATATGGTATTTTTAGGACTTAGTAAAAGTAGAAATGTCTATATTAAACAAAATTGGATAAAAGGTTATAATAAAAATGGTAATACATTTAAACAAATTAGGAATACAGATTGTTGTCCACATTTGTTTCTTATAATTTGTATAACAACAACCTTGGGGTTACCTTACACAAATGTTCTCTATAATTTCTCTATTGTTCAGTATCACCTGGAGCCTTCATTTTGCCTACAAAATAATTTGACTAAAAATTCACTTTTTCTAAAATAACAGTGAAGACTTAAATGGTAAACAATTTGGGTAAATTTAATGGACCATTACACCTTGGTTCCTGTCTATAGGTGTCCTAGTTTGTCTTCCATTGCTGTGACAAAACACTCTGACCAACACCAACTTGGGGAGGAAAGGGTTTATTCAGCTTACATCTCGTGGGTCACAGTTCATCACTTAGGGAGCCCAAGGCAGGAGCTCAGGGCAGGAACCTGGAGGCAGGATCTGAAACACAGGCCATGGAGGAATGCTGTTTACTGGCTTGCTCCTCTGGCTCATGTCCATCCTGCCTTCTTATACTGTACACAACAACCTGCCCAGGGTGACACTACTCATTGTGGGCTGGGCCCTCCCACATTGCCTGACAATCAAGGCAATACTCCACAGATGTGGCCACGGGCTAATCCAGTGGAGCCAATTCCCCAACTGAGGCTCCCTCAACCCAGGTGTGTCAAGTTGACACTAAAGCTATCCAGCACAATTGACCCCTTGTCAACTTGACACAGAAAACACATCCATACGCATACAAAAATAAATAAAATGTAAAAAAATATATTAAAAAAACCCCACATCACTATTAAACCACCACCTTTCCAGTTCCTATCCCCAAAGTATGATGTTAACATTAATCACAACCTAAGCCACTACACCCTTAAAAATCCCACTGTCCTTAAAATGTCCAAACACTTAAAAGTTTACAGTCTGTTAAAAGTCTCTTAACTGTGGGCTGCTGTAAAATCCAAAACAAGTACTGTCTTATTTCAAACAGAAGAATCAGACACACTCAAACAAAACCTAAGTCCAGCAAAGTAGCTCAAGGCTGGACACCTGGAACTCATGATCTTCTGGGCTCCAAAGGGTCTCGGAAGCTCCCCCTCTCTGACTCTGCCATCCCTGGCACACACAGCTCATCTCGAAGGCCCAGGCCGACTCCATTCCACACCTGCTGCTGCTCTTGGTGGCCGTCCCATGGTCCTGGCATCTCCAAAAACCTGGGATCGCCACTGAAACTGAGGCAGCACCCTCACCAATGGTCTCTTCTGACCTCTCCTGGTGCAAAGCCTCAGCTTCTCTCCATGACCCCTGCAATCCTGGGGTCTTCACTGCAACCTGCAACTGAGATGCACTTCCACCAATGGTCTTTCCTGACCTCTCACAGTGCCAAGCCTCAGCTGCTCTCTGTGACCCCCTCAAATTTCAACACCAGAACCATATAGGAGACTCTTACACATTACCAAGTCCTGCTTCTGGCTCAAGATGGAGGCTCAGGTCACTTCTGGATCATAGTTTCTGTGTGCTGACCCTGAAGTAATTCTTCCCAGGAGATTTTACCACAGTGATGCTGGTCTCTTGTTACTTACAGCTGATTTTTCAGCCCCAGCTAACCAGCATCAATTGTCCCAGTACAACAAAGATTTCCCTTCAGGTTCTGGTCTCTTGTTACTTACAGCTGATTCTTCAGCCCCAGCTGACCAGAACCCACAGATTACACAGTCCTGGTGATCTCTATTTCCCTTTGAAACTAGAAGCTTCATAAGCCAAGCCTCCATGTTCTACAAATCCTTCAGCAAAATTGCTCCAAGCTCCACAGCAACAATCTTTAGGCATTCAATGATCTTCCCAGCCCAAAGTTCCAAATGCCTCCACAACCCTTCCCCAAAACACCAAGGTCAGGTCTGTCACAGCAATAACCCACTTCTGGTACCAATTTCTGTCTTTGTTTGTTTTCCATTGCTGTGACAAAACACTTTCCCACCAGCAGTGGATGAGTGTTCTCCTTCCCCCACGACCTCTCCAACTGTGGGAAAATTCAGCTTACAACACCAGCTACCCAGATTGGTGGTCCTCGAGGGGAACCTTTTTCCAACCCTCTGGCCACTGGAAGGAAATGCAGGCCTACCTTAGCCTGTATGCATGCAATAATTAATAAAAACAATGGCCAGGAATTCCGTTATGATGTTACTATGAAATTCAAATTTATTCCTTGCTATAGCCTGTTTTTATAAACTAAATGATGTCAGTTCTCAGGACCAATCATAAGTCCCCCACTGCACACCATTGCCCCACCCAGCATCATGCATCTAGGCCACGTTGCTTGCTCCACCTTGGGGCAGGGTCAAACCCTAATCCACACAGTGACCTGAGGCATGCTAGCTGGAAGCTAGCCTGCAATTTAAGCTGAATTTTCCCACAGCTGGAGAGGTCATGGGGGAAGGAGAACACTCATCCACTGCTGGTGGGAAAGTAAACTCGTACAGCTACTGTGGAAAGCAATGTGGAGAACCCTTAAAATACTCAAAATGAACCTACCACCTGACCCAGTCATATCACTCCTGGGTATATACACCCACAAGACTCATCCCACTGCAAAGATGAATACAGATCTATGTTTATTGCAGCTCTCTTCACAATAGAGAAGAGCTGGAACCAACCCAAGTGCCCCTCAACTAATGAGTGGATAACAAAAATGTGGTACATCTACACAATGGAGTTCTATTCAAGGTAAATTAAGATGACATCATGAACTTTGCTGGTAAATGGATGGAACTGGGAGCCATTATGCTAAGTGAAGTAACACAGTCCCAGGAAAACAAATGGTGAATGGTTTCCCTCATTTTTGGATGCTAACACTAAATCCCCCAGATGAAAGACAAGCTGTACAACATTATTGTTAGATTTCTTTTTAAATTTTTAAAATTTATTTTGTATGTGTATTAATGTACTGTCTGCATGTAAGTTTGTGCACCCATGTCGTGCAATGCCCGGGAGGTCAGAAGAAGGTGTCAGATTCCCCTGGAACTGGAGTTAAAGATGGTTCTCAGCCTCCATGTGGGTGCTGGGGATTGAACCCGGGTCCTCTGCAAAAGCAATCAGCGCTCTTAACTACTAGGCCATCTCTCCAGCCCGTTATATTTCTTTTTATCTGAAAACAACTGTGCCGTTATAATGTGAATCTCTTAAAGGCTCTACAATTGACCAATCACTTACTTTCAGACTCTGTAACTACTGTATACTGGTGGAAGGTACTTATTCATACTTTAGAGTAATGTAAAATTAAAAGGGAAAAATGGAAAGCCTAAACGTATTTTGGAATTAACATATAGTTTATTCTTGGGGGCATAGTTTTGATACATATGTCATGGTTATATAGGTATATGTTGGAGCGTGTCAAAAGGGACAGAACAACAACAACATAAAGAATGGGTCAAAGAACTGACTGATACAGTTAAATTCTGCCCCAAACAACAAGCCTCTGCAGTGAAAAACTTTGGAAAGACTGAGAGAAACTTGCAAGACATGTATGGCAGAAGGCATGAACGGGGGTGGTGTGGGGGGCAGGGAGAGGGGAATAGAGGGGAATATGTCTAAATTGAACTGAAAACTGAAAGATAATGTATGAAATACACATATCATCAATAAA
This sequence comes from Rhizomys pruinosus, assembly GCA_009823505.1. Taxonomy (NCBI): domain Eukaryota; kingdom Metazoa; phylum Chordata; class Mammalia; order Rodentia; family Spalacidae; genus Rhizomys; species Rhizomys pruinosus. Next base: position 21,679 of record VZQC01008127.1, read on the forward strand.
ATATTTAAAAATGAAAAAGAAAGAAAGCATGTTTTGCAATATTGCCAAATGCCCCTTCCCTCATCCCCAAATTCCAGAATCACAAAAGGATTGTTTTTAATGTTTATTATTATTTTTTGGCAGGAGGAGGGGGGGCTGTTGCTGCCTCTGGATGTAATACAGGGGGAGGGGTCTTGTCTTATTGATCTCTATGCACTTTTTGTTGTTGTTCTTAACCTGTCTGTTGTGCCTTTTGCAATTCAATTATAATTTAGATTTCCTGTTTACCTCAGTGTTTCCCAGGTAATTTGTGTTTCTGAGACAATGTTCAGAGACTCTTTCCTTGTTTGCCTTTCACTCATCAATCAAGAAGATTGGCCTTTGTGAGACAGGGTCTCCCTGTAGCCCCAGGTGGCCTGGAACTCACTATATAGACCAAGTTGGCCTTGAATGCACAGAGATCCTCCTGTCTCTGCTTCCTGAATGCTGAGATTACAGGTGTGTTCCACCATGCCCGGCAAAAGGAATATTTTGAATGTTCAGTTTTACTAGTTAAAATAAAATTCCTTACATGTGGAAACAAAAATTTTAAATCCAGTAATATGTCTTTAAGATAACTTTTTGTACACATTGTTCTTTGCAATATTATAAGTTGTGGAAATTATTTCATTTTTCATATTTTAAGCTCTTAGCATGTACTTATGAAAGTGCTTAAATGCAATGGAACTATTAAGAAAATAAAGAATAGATTATATTCAGAAGGTAATTATTATATACTTTATTTGAATTGAGTTAATAATTCCTTAGGGGGGCTGCCAAATTAGATCACATGAAAGATGCTTTGAATGAACAATGAGGAGATATAAATTTTTACAGTATGAAATGAGGATTTTGAAAAATTTAAAACAATTGGATATTATCATTAAAGGTCCTCTAAGAGGAAGAATTAAATAAGCATTTATAAGTTAGCTTATTTAATAAAATTAATTAAATTACAGACAAATCAGGAGACTTTTAAACTCTAGAGAAAATCTGAATTTGGGATTGAAAGTGTGAAGAGTTAAAAAGTTTCAAAGAACACTCTCTTGGAGTTATTTTTTACACTTTGACCTGTTGTGAGTTTCTGATTTAACTACTGTCCACTGCACAAAGAAACTTCTTTGCTGTTTTCTGACAGCTCCACTAATCTATAGGTATAGAAATACAAATTTAGAAGGCAGTTTGATTGGACACAGGGGCATCTCATGCCATGGTGGTTGTTACTGTCTTTTAGTGTTAGCAGGTAGGTAAGACTGTTGATGGCTTCTGGCCACAGCTGCCTACTTAGTATCTTCCAGTACTATGAAAGGCAGCCAGCAAGGAGGAAGCTAGCTGGTCAGTACTAATTTGATTTCTCCTTGTACAGTGACCAATGTGTGGCGTCTGCAGCAAAACCATCAAGTTCTGGCAGACAATTAACAGCAATGACAGTAGCTTGTACAGTTTTGGGTGTCTCCAGAACACTCGGCCAACAGCTTGAGGAGAGGTTGCACACCTGTCCCTGGTCTCTATATTTTTTGGGAAGCATTATTGTCCATATAGGATAAGATCAATTAAACTTTCATGAATGTATATCTCTATTTAGGAAGCTTATGAAATATTAGGTTTCCACATGGCTTCTTCAAACATCCTTAGTGTTATTTATATTTTCCTCCAACCCTCCCATCCATCATGCTGCTTAGTATCCTTGTCTATGATTTCTCAGTTCCCCTTTGTGTCCTCCACATTCTGGTATCCTCCTCCTCATCAATAGTCCCTTTCTGGGCTCCTTGCTTCTATACATATTCCACGTTAGGTATAAAAACCTAAATCCAAACCTAAACCTTAAACTAACACATATTTGCCTTGTAGAATAAAGATAATTTTGTCTTATTTTTATGATTATTATAGTAAGTAGGGTGTTCTGATCTTAGAAAATTTAAAACACGTAAAAATTAAAAGAACAAAAGTGGCATTTCTTGTATATGAATGGATCAGTAGGGCCAGTAGTACTTGCGTGAGGAAGAAAGTGGGAAACGAAGGAACAGCAGCAGGAAATGTTTAACAGTTAACTCACACTCCATCACATGTAACTGGTTTAAGAAATTGCTTCACTTTCAGCTGCTCAAGCTTCAAAAGGGAAGCCTGATCTAGCAAGACCTGACTTTCTCCTCCAGTGGATGGAACTGGTAAATGAAAAGCCAAAAGGAGCCAGGTGATCCCCTCAAAAAAACCTGAGTGACCCTTGAGGATCAGATCCTCAACTGACCTTGAGAAAACAAAAACTTTGGTCAATCTGGGCTAACTGTGCAGCCATAAACATCCAAAAGTAAAGTGTAACCATAAATAAATAAATAGTAAGGCCTGAGAAATAAAAGTTGAGATCTTAGTAAAAAAACAAAAAGTAAAAAAAAAAAAAATCACAGTTGTTTTGCCTGTGTTACTGGCAAGTGCATCTACTCTGTGGCTGCCACTGCTTTTCCCATCCTTCAAAGACATGAGACAAGGCTTTTCAACCTTCCAATTTGGACTGAAGACTCATGTCTCTCCAAGAAGAATCCTCTAAACCTTCAGTGCCAGATGGGGACTGCTGAGACATCCAGCTTGTAGACTGAGCTAGTACTGGGGTTCCAGCCTCTTTAGAGTATAGCCTCCCATTGTTGGACTATGCAGGGTGTATCATGGAGACCAGTACAGGAAGATCAAGACAGGATGGGTGCTTATTGGACCTCATTTGGTGATCATGGGAAGGGAATACCTCAGTGTGGGGCACAAGGGCAGAACTGATGGTGGTTTGGGCTTCCCAAGGGGGAACCTTCAAACATGACATCTTTCAGGCTAATAAAAAAATCATAATCTGAAGATACTAAAACCTATGATATATGCGGCATGTATATATGCATATTTTGTGGTGATGCATATTGGGAGGAATAACAATAACCACAATAACAACAACAAAAGTCTGGGTTAAAGAACTGCTTGAAACAGTAAACTGCATCAAGAATTTTGAGAGAGACTGAGAAAAAGATGAAAAACATATTTGGCAGAAAGCACAAAGTCTGGTGGGGTGGGGGGTTGGGAGGGGGCATGGGTCTAGATTTGATTGGAAATTTTGTATGAAATGCAGAAGCTTCAAAAACTTGGCTTTGAAAAAAATAAAAAAACCCAAAATATTCAGGTAAAACAATGATACTCTGTAAACACGGATAAGTTATCCACACTTTTTAGCTCAGGAACTAGATTTGAAATAGCGAATAAATTGTCACTTAGTGATCTTTGAAAAATTTAAGGTGAAACACTGATGGAAAAGCATGAATCAAAGACATAGTTTTATCTGTTGCAATTTGGATTTTGTAGTCATTGGCATTTACTTTTAATGGAGTACTCTCATGGTTTCTCTGTTTATGAGCATGAATATTTTACCTTATGAAACTATGAAATTAGAAATATCATCTACCAGTGTAATGAAAACGTAGCATGTGACCTTTCATTACAGTGTAATGAAAACGTAGCATGAGAAATTACACAAACCACTTGCACTTGATCTTCAAATTTCCTCCTGTATTCAGCACCTTCAGCTTCATTTATATTCAGAATGGTGTGAAAATGTATGCACTGCAACCTTCAAGTCAGTCAAAAAGCAACCCAAATCTGGGCTTCAATATTTATCCTTTTAATGCTTATTGACTTATCTTTGTGATATGTGCTATTTTATATTACCACTGCCCTAAGATAAAAAAATTATAATTTATACATCTGTGAGTTTCATATGTTATATGTATAGTTGATCCTGGAAATCTCACTTCAAATGAACACAATCAAGTAATCAAACAAAGGACAGAAATAAGCTATATAGGGTCAAGTTCTGTCAATGAGAAAACTATCAAAGATGATCTGACTGACAGAAAGAAAATGGTCATGTTTATTTTAAAAGAATTATAATTCTGACGGTTAGCTTATTTAAGATGAGTAGATTTGACAAGGTGTCACTTTCAATCACCGTGTAATGAATAGGAATTACAATGTGCAAATCTAAAGGTAGCAGGCTGCCTTGTAAGAGTCACAGAAGAAAACTGAGCCTTCCAGCTGGAGATGGCTGTCATCTGAGAATGGCGGGACTGACATACTACAGGACCTTTCTGGAAACAAATATGCTGTTCAATAGGGAAATTTGATTTTAAATGTGGAACAAAAAAATTTTGATGGCCAGTTACACAACAACTGTGACAGCATGTGTAAGTCCTACAAGCTCAAACCAGACAAAATCCCAGCATGCACATGGGAAAGTGGATAAGAAAGTTCACTGCTACCGTGAGAAGGTACTGGCAAGGAATGGCTGCTGGGACAGCGAGATTTGGCCTTGTTTAAGGATATGACTCTTGATAGGTTGATAGGCTCTGGTGGATGAACCCACACTGAAGGACATATGGGGATACAAACCTAACTGTGTAAGCATTAATACACACAAACCACACACACAAACCACAAACACACACACACAAATTACAAACACACACAAACACACAAACCACAAACACACACAAACATACACATAAACCACATACACATGCACAAACAAACACACAAAACACAAACACACACACAGAACTGGGTGGGGCATATTTGTTATTGTGATAGAAAACACACAGTGTAGCCAAGGTTACTTTCTGTAAGGCAGACAGATTGGACACATTCTATTTTCTAAGAGTCTGAGAACAAATCTTGGTATGATCAGGGTAATGAAGCAATTCTGCTTGAAGACTGAAACTGCAGTTTGCTACAGCATCTTCAGTCTTCTAGTCTACTTGTAGGTTTCTATTTGCCAGCTTCCAAAATTCCTCATCAGAAATCTCTTCATCCAGTTACACACACACACACACACACACACACACACACACACACACACACACGTAACCATTGCTTTCTATACATCAAATTCAGTCATCTTGAATGCTAGGTTTCTAAAGTCACCCAGTCACAAAACTGGAGCCTTACAAACCTGGTCGCTTTTTACAAAATTTCAATGGAAACTTGTTTGTAAATGCACCAGAGTGAGAAATTACACAGCATTTATTTTTACTGTATATCTGTGAAGGTTGTGGATTAGGACAATAAGAGAAGAACGACAGAAGAATAATCAAAAAAGTATAGCTGAGTGTTGCTTTCTCAGCCATTACTGCTTCCATCTACTCCCACTCAAATTATAACAATTAGCTATCAGAAAAAAATATGTGTCAAATACACTAGCCAGAAAGCAAGAAAGCAACATGTGATTTGAGAAAAAAAAACCTATGAGTTGTTTTATTAAGCAGCAAATAAAAATATTTTGTTTAAAATAATATTCCAAAACTGACAACATTTTTCAAAGTTTGGTATTTTCCTTGGGTGTTTTGCCTTTTTGAAGTCTTTCTTATATCATCCAAAGCAAATCAATAGGACTGTTTTTGTTAGGGAAAGGATACACAGTTATCCATAGAACCCCAGTATCATAAAACATATAAACACAAATGCACTTAAGAAACTAGATACCAGGGTGCTGGAGAGATGTCTCAGAGGTGAAGAGCACTGTTTGCTATTGCTGAAGACCTGGGTTCAGCTCTGAGCTCCCACATCAGGGCTTCAAACCATCTATGACTCCAGTTCCATGGGATCTGATGGCCTCTTTTGGCCTCAGGGGCATTACATGCACAAGTGAACCTACAAAAAGGCAAAATGCTCACACATAAAAAGAAACTCTTGCCAGGCATGGTGGTGCACACCTTTAATCCCAGCACTAGGGAGGCAGAGGCAGGCAGATCTTTGTGAGTTCAAGGCCAGCCTGCTCTACAGAGTGAGTTTCAGGACAGCTGGGGCTACAGGGAGACCCTGTGTCAAAAAGACAAAATAAAATAAAATACAATAAAATAAATAAAATGAAAATCTCCCCCTAAATTTGAGAAGTAAATATCAGGCATAAGCATGGAAACAAGTCTGTATATATTAATCATCTTCTTACACTGTCTTCTGTCCAGGATTACTCTGGCACTCCCCTTTCATCAAAAGGCTTTGCTAAAAACCAATTCCCTTTGCTTGTACCACTGGGGAGTAGAGAGAAGTAGAGCTACACTTTGTTATGCTTGTTGCACATGAAGCAGTTTGCTTCCTCTTAAGCACATCATTTTGGCATTTAGATACCATCTTGACAGACGCCATCAATCAAATATATACCTGTAACTTTTGTTTAGACAGTAATTACTAAAGTATGTCAGAACTTGTAGGGAGCTTGGGATATGATTAGACAAGAGCTGTGTGGTTCACATTAATCCAGCCATTTAGTGGAAGATATTTTTGCATATTTAATTCCTTATCAAAATTTGTGTAGTTACACATAACATCTCAATCAGTCTTAATTGCCTTTATAATCCTTCTCCATTGGCATTTTCCAACAGGTCCCCTCTCTGGAGTTCGTATGTTCTGTCATTTGTGTTAGGAGCTATTGGGCCACACTAATCTCCCCTGGGATTCCTAGTGCAAATCCATCCTGGGAGCTCTCTAGTCAGTCTATCAAGATTCGCTTGCTTAAAGAAGGCCAGTTCTTTTTACCCAGTCGTAATAGGCTGCCAATACTTCTTCAGCTAAGATTGGGTTCTGCTACCCATTCTGCAGTTTCATGCTGGTCTGGTTGAGTTTGCATGGGTCTTCTGCATGCTGACACCAATGCAGTAGGTTCATATGAACTGGGTCCCAGGAGCTTGTGGATACATTTCCCTTTGTCCTTTCACCACCGCCCTGTCTCTTACAATCTTTGCACCCTCTCTTCTACAATGTTCCATGAGCCCTGAGTAAATGAAGCTGAATATAGGTGACCTGTCCATGGACCCACACTCTATAGACTCCTAATCTCCACTCTTTGGTCATTCATGACCTTTTGAGTTCCTGGCCCCCTGTTGCATGAGAGAGCTTCCTTAATGAGAGTTAAGAGGTTAATTAGTGACTTCTTGGACCCTTTTTCTATGTTGCATAGCTCTTTGGTATAGAAGCTGAATTGTAGATATGTTGCTTAGGTTTGGGTAATTCACGGACAAGGTCTGTGTGTTTCCAGTTGTGGGACTCTGTACTATTCATCTGGTGCAAAAGAAGCTTCTTTATTGAGTCTGGAATATTTGTCTGTAAATATAAAGATACCTATTTTGTAGTTAGTAAAGTGTTAACATTAGCTTAGGTATGTGACAACCCTGGAAATTTCTCTAAGATATCTGACCTATCTAGTTGTGTGTATCTGGCTATGTTTACAGTACTACACATTTGTTTCCTCCCATTTAGTGGGCTTTAAGTCCAATTCAGTGTCAATCTAATCTAGTGGAACATGTTAAGTTAGGCTTCTCATCTCAAAAAGTAATTAGGATCATAGAGATTACTAGGCATGGACTTCAGACGTTCCCTCTCCTTCCTCATGCCACAGATTTACCTAACCACATCTAACCTGCTTTTCACTAACACTTGTGCTTGAATTTATTCTGGAGTTAAATGGTAATAAAATTTATTATGTAAAATTTTTAAAATATTTTATTATTTCATTTTTATCTTATGTGTATAAATGTACTGCCTGCATGTATATAAATGTACAAAAGTCATGCAATGCCCAAAGAGATGAGAAGAAGACATTGGATTCTCCGGGAGTTGCAGAAGGTTGTTAGCCACCATGTGGGTGCTGGGAATCAAACCTGTGTCCTCAGAAAGAGCAGTCAGTGTTCTTAACCACTGAGCCAGCATGCAGACAGCATGGCTTGGGGGGAGATTCCAGTCCTTGGCAATTGTACTGCTTAGAATTGTGTGGGGAGACCTTGTGACTCATAAATTTCAGGAGCTTTTGACTCTTGTCAGTTTTGATTACTTCCTGATTTAGGAGTTTCCCCTTCCTCCCCCCAGGATGAAATGTTACAATTTGGAAGAAATAACTACACAGGAATTCGGCATGGGGACCGTTAATAACTACAAAAGTTTTCTTATTTGATTACTTTTAAATTTATTGTTATTTTAAGTGTATGAGTGTTTTTGTTTGCATGCAAGAAAATGGACCCATGTGTATAATGCCCATGGACATCAGAAGAGGGCGTTGGAGTCCATGGAACTGGAGTTACAGATGTTGTGATGCTGTGAGGTATCATGGGGGTGCTGGGAACTGAACCCAAATCTTCTGTAAGACCAGCCAGTAGTCTTAACTGCTGAGCCATCTCTCTAGCACCACTTTATTTAATTAAAAATAAAAATAAAAGTGAGCCTGGCATGGTGGTACACACCTTTAGTCCCAGCACTTGGGAGGCAGATGCAGCCGGATCTCTGTGACTTCAAGGCCAGCCTGGTCTACAGAGTGAGCTCCAGGCCAGCTGGGACTAAAGGGAGTCCCTGTCTCAAAAAGACCAAAAAATAAAAAAAATAAAATAAAAATTAAAGTCAAGAAAATAGGATTCAAAATGTTTACTTTTAAATAATGTAAATGTGTGTGGTGATTCCTGTGTGTGTGTGTGTGTGTGTGTGTGTGTGTGCGTGTGTGTGCGTGTGTGTTTGTGACAGGGTGTCCCTGTAGCCCTAGCTGGCCTGGAACTCACTATGTAGACCAGGCTAGCCTTTAATCCTGGCCTGGAACTCACTATGTAGACCAGGCTGGCCTTTAATCCACAGAAATCCACCTGCCTCTGCCTCTGGAGTGCTAGGTTTAAAGGCATGAACCACCATGCCTGGCTGTATATTTTTTAAATATATGTATTTTCTTTTAAATTACTATTGCTGTACCAACACAATCAATACCTAGTATGCAAAATAAAGCCAAATTTAAATATAAATTAAACTCATTATAATTAATTGCACTTAAAACTTCATAAAGGAACTTTTCATTGAAAAGATAATTGCAAGGAACAAGCAAGTTTCACAAACAAAATAACATCTAACTCTTCTTTATCTCATTTTGAGCTAAGACTTCCAGAAAAGAATTTTGATTGAAATAGCAGGTCAAGAAGATTTGATGAGAAATCAGCAGTTGCAAAGAATATGCATGTAGAACAGCTTGGGAGTCTTTGCAATCAGTGTTTCTTCCTCTTCTAGAATGTGAAATAGTCTAATTCTATTTTTTGATAATTATTTAGCTTCCGATAAACATCACAGTCTTACAAAATAAAAATCTACACTTTGGAAAATCATACTTAAATTAACTTAAAATAAGTTTTGAATGCTGCTTATCTTTCTCTCAGAGTGTAATATTTATGAGATTCACAGAGTTTGGTAGAATACAAAACTGAAGACCTGTCCTTATGTCTACTGGGAAAAATCTGGCTTAAGATGACAGTGTTGTGGGTAGTTGGAGAGGGAAAATACTATGATCATATTTCATTGTATACATGTATGAAACTTAAAAATCATAATATTAGCAAAGGAGAAGAGAGACACCACAGCAGATGGAGCTGATCTGTGCAAAGCCTGAGAAAGCAGCTTGAGGAAGGAAGCCACTTATAGCAGAAAATCATGGTAAAGCTGAACTTCTGGCTGCAAAAGGCATGTGCAGCCCCTGCCTGGCTCCCCCGGGACTTCAGAGGCGGAAAATCTTAAGTTGGTGAAATAACAGGGAGGGCTCAGCGACAAGCAATTCTTGGAAAGACACAGGTAATAGCTGTGTTGGCGCTTGGTGACACCTGAAGCCACAGTGCAGGGAGGCTCTGGGAAAAAGGATGTGCTTCAGGGTTGCATCCGGCTTGTCTGTTTGGATCTATTGCCAGAAGTTGAGTCTATAAGCTCTAAGCAAGGAAATCAAGACTGCCCGAAACGTAGTTACACAGATGTGGACTTGGCGGTGGAAGGGACATTGAAGGAAAAGACAGCGGGGTTTCCTGTAACTTGGGCTTTCCTTCGCGCCGAATGCCAGGGTTCCAGCGAAGCTGCTATGTGTGAGACTGCCAATGCCTTTCCCACATTGTATAGGACAAGAGCAGATTAGAAATATTGTGGATTCTAACTGAAAAAGCCAGGCACATGGGAACAATATATTCTGAACAGAAGTAGATGCAACTGATGTTAGCAATATCAAAAAACTGCGTCATTAATATTAAACACAATAAAGATTAATAATGGTCAGAAAAATATAGACTAGTTCTAGTTTCTCAATGTGTTTCTTATTAAAAATCTCATAGTTTTGTGAGTAAAGACTTATCTTTATGTAACTGTAAGTGTAATTATTGTATGCAACAAAATTAATTGGCATGTATGTAAACATATACACATACCTATATATCTATATCACCAATATATCTATATCTAAATCTACATATCATCTATATCTATATATAAAGATGTTTCATTGTAATTATACGTGCAGGCAAATGAGATAGGAAAGAAATGAAACAAAGTCATATAAAATTTACTCATCTGCCTAGGTCTTCAGTGAGTGTGCAATTTGAAACTTGTACTTTCATTTGTTCATCATCCCTCAAGGAAAGAGAGGAACAGAGGTTTATGAAGCCCAGAAAGTAAATAAGCTTCCTGTGACACAGGAAGTTGAATCTTAGAAGATTTACAAGCATCCCTCTCCAAGGCTACAGAAGCTGAGGATAACTGCTGAGAGCAGAGACTGGCTTGAGGAGTTTCCTAGAGAAGGTCTTAGCATGTAGGGCTGGCTGCAATTTGATTCCTGCAGGGAGCTCTAGACTTCCAGCTTTTGTTAGCTGTTGCCTTGTGTTGTGGTGGGGTTTTGACTGATGCATATGTCTTTGAGTCCTCCCTGCTCCTGTAAGTAACCCCTCATCTATACTCTTGTTAGTAACCCAAGTAAACTCATTCGTTCACCAAATTAAACAATGATGGTATCATTGCGTTGATCTGTTTTGGGTTGCCCATCTGGGATGAGCGGACATGTGTGCGTCATGTCTCCCCAAGAAATGCCTCCCACAAAGTTCACATATAACACCACATTTTCCTCTTCTGCCAAACAAAGATTGTTTTAAAGCCTTTATAACATAGGCTGGCAGGTGATTATTTAGTAGGGTTTTGGGTGACATATGTGTGACTGGGGAATAATTCTAAGAGTTACTTTTGTATGTGCTTTGGTTTAAGAAACCAGTATAAGAATACATGTCAGGTTCTTAACCAGAAAAAAGTTTAATTGCATGACATTTTGGTTATAATGTTGTTTGAAAGGCAAGCTACAAACATGACAAGTAATGTTAAGTGTGGCTATCACCACCATTTTCTCTGTGTTTAAATTAAATCTGTGAAACTTCTGGTAAGTAAAAAATAAGAATTGTTAGCTACAAATATATATTTTGAGATCTTGTTGGTAGACATCAGAGGTGCAAGAAAAAGTTCAAAACTCATGAACACTTATTTACTTATAAATTTGAAATTGATTTATAACCCTACCTGCAAAAAGCTCTATTGGTGAGTGTAACATTTTGCCTTAGGAGAGTAGAATAGAAGAGCTAGAAATTCCTGACAGCTTCTACATGACAGTATGCAGTGCCATATGTAGAACTGTTTTTAGCATAGACGCCCGCTGTGATCAGTTCATGCCTGACTTAGCCAAATGCCAATGTGCCAGTTGCTTGGCAGCTAATGAGAAGCATACCAGCATTATTTTTAATTGTTTCTACTTGGATTCCCAGCATTTCTATTTTTAAAGGCAAATTGACTACTTCAAATTATACTTAGTAATTATATGCTAATTATAAGTGTAGTCTATGATAATAAAATAAGTAAATGGTTGTAAATTAAAGATTAACAGTAGTGTACATGCATCCTACATACTATTTTTTGTATTCAAAAGTGTCATGCTGTTTACTGGTGCCCTTTCCTTCATCAAGAGCTACTCAAGTTTTAACAAAAGATAGCCATCTAGAGGCAAGGCCAACACTGTCACCATTTTTTGCTTTACCTGGGAATCTTCATTGTCTTTCTGTGCTAGCCAATGATGTCCCTTTTGATCTAGTTAGTAGCGTCTTACAGCTACTGCTCGAGCTCTGTCCCTTTGCCTCCACTGTTGCTGCTGCTCTTGGTGGCCTGTATGGCTTCAGGTCCCTTGAGTCTCTTTTCTTGTTTATGTTTCAATGCTGAGTATAAGGCATTCTTCCCTGTGAAATGTGGAAACTGTTCAGCTTTAATCATTTGGCATTTCTCTCTGTGACACTGATTTTTCACAAAAGTCAGTTTTTATGGGTCAAGTTTTTATGTTCACAGTGAAAACCCATCCCCATGCAAACTATGATTTCTGTGAACTTTTAAACTCTTCAGCTGCATTCAGGTTCTGTGCCTCTTCTCTTCTGCGCATGTGATGTTCTGAATTTCCTGTTTTCTGAGTTTTGTCCATTTTTTCAGTTGATTTTCACTCTAAATACAATTTTAGATACATGAATTTTTATTTTTTTTTAGGGTCCGGAAGTTTGGGCACACTTTGTGTCCTATTGATGTGATTTAGCTTGAACCAGATAGTAACAGATTACAGCTGGCTAAGTAGGATGAGTATTGTCTTTGGAAAGCATGAGTGATGCTATCGCTACAACTTCTGAAGTTTGTAGCATCCAGAACTCTCCTTAAGCTCATCTCTTCTTCTAGGTGTTGAGTACAATGTCCAACAGGGGCCCCACAGCCATAGTCAAAGGGTTTGCCATGGGGCTACAGAAATGAGGCTGCTCAGTCAGCTACTTTCTAAGGACCACTCAGGCATTTCTGTTTATTAGGCCTGGACATGCAATTGTTTTCAGATTGAAAACTTAGTGTAATCTCTATTCCTCTAATTCTTCTTCCAGTCTTTGCTGCCTTATCTTATCCTGTAAGTTTAAAATGTCAAATCTGGACAGCAAACCTTTCATCTTATGATAATCACATAAATCTGCTTCATTGGTTGAATTCTTACTAGACCTTTGGTTGTCAAACTCATTGTTAAAGCCTTAACATACTTTCCTTAACAATATACGTCAACTGTACTGTGATAAGTAATATGTTCATGGTCATTCAAACCTCAGTCTAATAAATTGACATTTCCATTGTGCTATAAGCCATCTGCAACATGGATATTGTCATAAGATTACTGGATATTTACCCAGTAGTTAAATTTAAGGGATAAACTGAGGCAGCAAAGCCTGGAAGGAGAGTTAGAGGAACAGAGATTACACTAAGTTATCAATCTGAAAATGATTGCATGTCCAGGCCTAATAAGAGAGAAGCAGAAATGCCAGCGTTGTCCTTAGGATCACTGATATATTTCATCTTTCATTTCAAAATGTTTAAAAAATTGGCTTACCTTGATGGCATAGGTAGGCACAGAAAAGAAATGTGTAAGAAGATTAGTCACTATGGGAACAGTAAGTCATGTTCATTGTGATTTTCTTTTCATCTCTCTGCCTTCCTTTCTTCCTTCAATGCTTTCTTACTTCTTTCCTTTTTTCTTCCTTCCGAGACTTTTTCTTAAATCTGTCTTTCCAAAAATTACACAATAAGTAAAAACTTATATATGCATTAACAGCTTAATAAAGCTATTATTTTTACATTAGTATGAACTAATCCCTTATTAAAATATTTAATTTGGAGACCTCTCAGAAGGGAGGCCCAGCCACAGGCTTGCTGAAGCAGGTGGACCCTGAGACCACCCAGTGGGGAGGTCAGGCCCAGGCAGGCCAAAGCAGGTGGTGTTTCAAGACCACCTAGCAGGGAGAATCAGATAAGTCAGGTCCATGTAGGAAGGCTGAACCAGGCAGTGCTCCAAAGCCACCCTGCAGAGAGGCTCAGTCCTACAAGCCTGCAAAGCCTGCCATGGGGAACTAGTAGAATCACATCAAAGGGTATGTGGTTCAAGCCAACCTGATTTTTACCTAAACTGGAACTCTGGAGAAGCTCCTGACTAGAAGGGCAAGAACTGGCTGGTCTCTTTGGTACAAAAACAAACATGAAAACTTTAAGCCTAGACTACCCAGCATTTCATAATTAATAAGAAGACAATGAAGACATTTGAAGAAAACAAGTGAAGTCAGCCTTCAACTTAAAGAAATACTTGAGTTTCATAACAGAATACAAATAACAAAACAAATCCACTTGCCAAAAACACAGCCAAAAATAAATCAATAACATGGGAAAAGCAAATAACAAATCGCCATTAAATTCTACCAGTCCTATAGAAGACTCTTACAAAGAGAACTCCCTGGTATAATCCAGGACACAGAGCTTAAAAGAATTATCATAGACATACTCAAAGAACTCAAAGAATTCAAGGAATATAAACAATGCTCAAATAAATCCAAGAACTAGAGGGAGAGAAAGGCAAACCCTGGAAGGAAGTGGAAATACTGAAGAAATCTCAGGCTCAAATGGAAAAAATAAACTGAACACAGACAAATAAATCAAAGGACTAGAAGGAGAGAATGACAGACTCCAGAAAGGAAGTGGAAATCCTGAAGAAATCTCAGGCTGAAACAAAAAAGGAAATCGAACACTCATCCAGCCAACAGGAAAGGATGGGGGAAAGCCTCAGTAACAGAATGGATGAAGCCAAAAATAGAATATCAAGACTGGAAGATAACATGGAAGAACTGAAGTCCTCAAGCAAGATTATGAAAAATTAAAAAAATACAAGAGTGGAATAATCAGGAAATGTGAGACACCATGAAAAGACCTCTGCATCATAGGTATAGAGGAAGGAGAAGCATCCCAAGATAATGGTATTGACCATTTCTTCAACAAAATTACAGAAGTAAATTTCCACAAAGTGAAAAAAGGCATACCTATACAAATACAAGAAACCTAAAGAACACCAGGTAGACAAGGCCAGAAAAGAAATTCCCCACATTATACCATAATAAAAATGCTAGATACTGAAAACAAAGACAGAATTCTGAAAGCATGAAGAGAAAAACAACAAGGTTAACAAAACGGGAAACCAATCAGAATTACAGCTGAGTTTTCAATGCAAATAATAAAAACCAGAAGAGCCTGAACCAAAGTATTCCCAGTACTAAATGACTAGAGATGCCAATTCAGGTTACTTCACTGAGCAAAAATGTCAATTATAGTCTAAGGAGAAAGAAAAATTCATCCATGACATAAACAGGATGAAAGAATCCTAAACTTGTCCTATATTCAGTGAATATAAAATAAGTAACCCAGGCCCTATGTTGTATTTTAATAACAAAATTTTCCAAACACCAGAAAAATAAAATGTCTGATAGCTGCTCATGTTCATTTACCATTGCACTGTAAACGTGTCACGTCTCTGGTGCTCTGACAGAGCCATTGACAAAAGGTGAAAGCGGATATGTTCCCACTATATCACCTCCCGAGAGAAGAGCTTTGGAAGACTGTAGATGAGAGGAATCTAAGAGATATACGTAATATGTCTTTTGTCTACAACCTCTACAAATAAATGTCCCTTATTCAAAGGGCAGATGTGGGGGCTGGAGAGATAGCCTAGCTGTTGAGAGCACCGACTGCTCTTGCAGAGGACCCAGGTTCGATCCCCAGCACCCACATGGCGGCTAAAAACAGTCTGTAACTCCAATTCCAGGAGAACTCCAGTTCCAAGGGAATCCGAGACCCTCTTCTGACCTCCGCAGCATTGCACGACACGGGTGCACAGAACTGCATGCAGACAGTACATTCATACACATATAGAAATAAATAAAATGAATAAAAAATTTTAAAAAAACAAAGGGCAGATGTGCACAGTCAACTATCTCTTGGAAAAATTATTTTGTAAGTGATAAGATGCTTTTTTTATAAAGACTACTTTTTAAATTATTATTATTTTATGTGTATGAGTGTACTGTCTGCATGTAGGTTGGTGCACCCGTGTATTGCAATGCTGCAGAGATCAGAAGAGGTTGTTGGATTCCCCTGGAACTGTTGTTAGCCACCATGTGGGTGCTGGGAAATGAACCTGGACCATCTCTTCAGCCCCTAAGATTCTTTTTATAAAAGCAAATGTTATTCTCCATTTGGAAGTAATGATGATCCAAACAGGAGAGTGAATTGGGGAAACAAAGGTAAAAATATCTTTATCTGGCCTATATGAATGACATCAGAGACAGCTTATATGCACCAGTCTAAAAATCAAAGCCAGACTTAAGAAACACCTTTTCTAACACTGTCTTGTGTCAACAATCATAGAGGATCAAATACTCTGGAGCCAGCTTGGGGCACACACACACATCTACTGAAAATGGAAGCGTAGGTAGACGTAGATGGACATATGCTTGCAGTGTGCCTAGATTCCTTCAAAGAATTGAAATTCAGACACCTTCAAACCAGACAGATGAGAACATAATTTCAATGAAAACATTTTTCTTTTAAATATTAGCCCACTATTAGCAATGATGTGATCAAAGTACCCAAAGGAGAAATCTTTCAATGAGACACATTGAAGCAATGCACAAAGAATGGAGATTACAGAATAGGAAACTAAGATTACAATATAAGTATAATTTGCAACAAGGCTTAGTGACTTCCAAAGAGTATATAAATCAAAGTTATATATTAAGAAATTCCTCTTACATCATCCAATTCAGAATCAGTTAAAATAATGATTTTCTCTACTTCAAAATTCTTATGGAGTTACCTTAAAATGATTTCAATTTTTCTTTTTTTTTCTTTTTTTTAATTTAATTTTTATTGATGCTTTGTGCATTTCGTACATCATTTTCCAATTAAGATCAGGCATATTTCCCTTTCCTTTACCCCCCACCCCCCCCCCCTCCCCCAACAACTGTCCTGCATCTTTCTCTGTTTTTTTTTTTTTCATTTTTTAGCTATAAGTGATAATCCATGAGTACAAGCATCCTTCGTGCAAAACCAATCTGCAGGCTGTTGTGCCCAAACCCCCACAGCCCCATCATCCAGTGGGGGGGTGACAGGTTGTTTGTTCAATCAAGTTGATCAAATGAGTGTCCAGACTACATTGCTGTAGTTTCACCATTCACCCCAATCACAGCCTTTATATTCTACCACACCCCCTCTTCCGCAGATTGTTCCCTAGGCTTAGAAAAGGGGCACAGGTGGATGAGAAGTAAAACAGTCCACTCTCTCTGGAGCTGTTGACTTGGACTCTGGTCAATTCTGGCTGTTTCCTTTCATGGGCTGACAGAATTTGTTAAAGTGGCACATGCCAATAATCCCAGGACTCAGGAACAGAGACAGATAGATCTCTATGGGATCATGACAAGCCTGATCTACGTACCGGTTTTCAGATCAGCTGGTTCTACAGAAAGATCTTATCTCAATAAATAATAAATAAATAAATAAATAAATAAATATTCTCCAAGTTTATTTAATCTCCCTATATTGCTTCCTAAAAATGCAGACCTTTTAACTCTCTATTACTGAGCATTACTCTGTTAATGTAATAATGACATTATTTCATGCAGTGGCCAAACTAGTCATTGTCACTGTTAAGTGTATCATTGTACTAATTCTCTCAAAGCATCATAGAAAGGACATATTCTCAGTTGTTTCATTATTCTCAAAATGTCAATGAAAAAAAATCTTTGATTTGAATTTTATGTCTTCTAGATGAAAATTTTTGGTCTTCATTTCACTTCTTGTTTTCTAGAAAATAACATCTTAATTTGGCCTGCAAGGGAAGTATACTTACCAACAAACAGTAATTTTTCACAAATATTTGCAGGAAATTTTTCCCTTACTGCCTTTATATGTGCAGAAAAAGAAAATTTCAAACATATATCATCCAGAGTGTTTTATGAGCACAATGGTATGGAGAAAGAGGTTTACTGTCTGCTGACATTACATTCTGAATCTTTGTATTCTGTTAATGGAAAAATAGGAAAAACCGGTCTCTACTTCCTTGCTTATTTTCTCTCTGCTTCACCTTTACAGTCTTTTTTGTTTTTTTGAACAAGAGGAATCCGGTGCCACATAGCTTGTATGAGAATGCATGAATATAGAACCTATGGGTTTTAACAAGTTGCACAAAGTTTTCAATGGAGATTATAGTTACTATTTTTGGATACTAAAAAACAAAATGAAATAGTTTAATTGTGGGAGATCTCCCAAGACCACCTGAAGCATAGGTAGGTAGGAGCTGAGTGCTTCAGCAAGGCAGATAGTTGATTTAATTTAGTTGTCTTTCGCTTAATTGGCTTTTGTGGCTGTGGGGGCGGAGTTATCTTCCCAGATGGTATAAAAGGTGGGTTTCTGTGAGTCTTGAGATCTGAGATCTCCCAAGACCACCTGAAGCACAGCCCTCCCCATCCCCCCCCCACTCTCTAACTGGGATTACCAAAGGAAGGAGTGTGAGTGTCCAAGTGGATTCTTTGGAGAAACTTCAGAGCAGAAAGGGACAAGTGAGTTGGACATCTAATAGAAAGCCTAAAGCTTATAGAAGTCAACACTCCATAAGCAAGGAGTAAAGGAAAAAAAAAACAAATCAATCAAACAAACAATGAAGGCATCTGAAGGAGGTAAGCAAAGCAAGTCTTCAACACAGTGAAGAGGCATTTAGGACACACATTGGATAACAGGCAAGGAGAAGCCCATATGCTAGGAACATGAAGAAGAGACAACATGGGAAAGGTGCAGGAAAATACCACACCAAGCTCTACAAACCTTGGAAGATTCCTTCAGTGGAACCCCCGGGGTTGCCCAGGACAAGATAGTCAAAAGTACATTTGAACATACTTAAAGAAGGCAAGATTATAAAGAGCAAATCAAAGAATTAAGAAAAAGAATAAAGAATCAAGAAGGACCTGACAGAGAGAATGACAAACTCTGGAAGGAAGAGAAACACTGAAAAGATCCCATGCTGTAAAAAAAGAAAAGGAAACCAACCAGTAAGCAAAACAGGAAGAGATTGAGAAGCTCCAAAAGGAAGTAAGAAAATAACAAGAATCAGAAAGGAATGAAAAAGGAATCAAGCACTCATCCAATCAAGGGAAAGGAATGGAAAAGCCTCAGAAATAGAATGGAGGAGCAGAACAAAGAATATCAGACCTGGAAGATAACACAGAAACAACTAAAAACCTCAAGGAAAGATTAAAAACATTAATAAATACACAAAAGTGCAACAACCAGGAATGTGACATGGAGCAAATCCCCAGAAAGGTATTATCAGACGTTCAACAGAATAATAATGATGAAACTTTCCCAAACTAAAAAAGACAAACCAATACAAATACAAGAAGCACATAGAACTCCAGACAAGATCAGAAAAAGAAAACTCCCACTGCCACATCATAGTTAAAATGCTAGACACCAAAACAAAGACAAAATCGCTTAACAATCTAAGAGAAAAAACAAGTGACCTATAAGGGGAAACCTATCAGAATTACAACTGACTTCTCGTGCAAACATGAAAGCAAGAAGACATGGGATAGAACAGCATTCCCAGTGTTAAGGACAATAGATGCCAAGCCAGTTACTATACCAGCAAAAGTGTTGATTATAGTTGAAGAGAGAGAGAAAACCTTCCATGACATAAACAATATGAAAGAATACATATCCATTCTGGGAAAACGACACCCTTCAGAGAATACTTTGAAGCAATTCAAGTGACAGAAGAATGAGCAACACCTCCCCAGGCACCAGAAAGAAAATCAATAAAAGCATAACTGTAGAAGCCTAAACCAAAACCAAAAAGGAAAGCAACAGAAACCTATCAAGTCATAACCTAAAATATTAATGGGGCTAAATTCTCAATCAAAAGACATAGACATGGGAGATTGATTAGGAAACAAACCATCAATATGCTGTTCTAAAGAAATCACTTACCTTCAAGGACAGCACCACCTTAAGAAGGTGATAAAGAGAAAAAATATTCCCAAGCAAATGGTGTACAAAAAGAAAGGAGGTGTTGTTATTTTAATACCAGACAAAATAGACTTCAAAGTAAAAGAAATCAGAAGAGAGAAAAGAAGATCATTTTTTTATCAAAGAAATTCATCAAGAGATGTCACAATTATGAATATATTATGCACCAAACTTGTAGCACCAAACTTTATAAAGACAGTTCTCCAGGACCAACAATAACAGACTAAGCCCAGTACCTTGAAACCTCACGAGTGTTTGGACAGATCAAGAGGACAAAGATAAACAGAGAGACATCTGAACTGAACGAAATGATACACCAAATGGACCTAACAGACATCTACCGAATATTCACACCCTGTACCAGAGAATACACTTTCTACTCAGCCACCCCACGGAACTTCTCCAAATCGACCACATCCTGGGAACAGAAGACACCTCCACACAAAACAAAAGATTGAACAATTTCATGCATCTATCAGACCACAGTGCAATAAAGCTCAACATCAATAACAGGATAAGTCCTACTGCCTAAAAGAACACATGAGACTATAACAACACACTCAGAATAATGTATGGGTCAAGGAAGAGATAAAGAAAAAATAAAAATTCCGGAACTGAATGACAAGGATAATACAACACAACAAAACCAATGGGATACCTTAAAAGCAGTAGTAAGAGGGAATGTTTATAAGCCTGGGTGCCTATATTAGAAAAAAAAAAAAAAAAAAAAAAAAAAAAAAAAAAAAACATGCACAAAACACTTGAGAGGCACACAGATGAACCCTAAATGCAACAGACAGGAAAAAAACACAATCAAGCAGAATCATTGAAAAAAGCAAAGAAAACATACAACAAAATCAAAATCCAAAATTGGTTTTTGAAAAAAACAAATAACAGACCCTAGCCAGTTAACCAAAAAAGAAGGAACAACTCCAAATCAATAGAATCCATGATGAAAAGGGAAATCAAACAACGACAAGGAAAAATCCAGAAAACATACGGAGAACACTTCAAAAAACACTATACTCTACCACGTTTTGAAACCTACAAAAAATGGATGATATTAATGAAATCCTAGGATTCACCAAAGCTCAACCAAGAAGAGATCAACAGCTTAAACAGACCCATAATTCAGGAAAGAAATTGAGATATAATAAGAAACCTCCCAATAAAAAAACGCTAGGCCCAGAGGGTTTCACAACGCAGAATTCTATAAAACATTCAAAAAGACCTACAACCATTTATTATGAAGTTTAGAAGATACGAGGGAATCTCCCAAATTTTCTGTGAAGCTATCACTCTATTACAAAAATCAGGCGAAGATACAACCAAAAGGAGAACTATAGACCCATCCCCTAATGAACACAGATGCCAAAATTTCAAACAGGATACTGGAAAATCGCATATAGACCCACATCAAGAGAATCACTCCATCATGACCAAGTTGGATTCATACTGGAGATGCAGGGATGGTTCAACATACAAAAATCAATAAACATCATCAAGCATATAAATGGATGAAAGACAAAAACCACCCCACATCTCAATTGATGCTGAAAAAGCCTTTGACAAAAATCCAGAAATCCCTTCATGCTTAAAGTCCTAGAAGGAATTGGATTAGAGATAATTCCTCATGCAATCAAAGCCATATACAGGAAACCCACAGCAAATATCATCCTAAATGGGGAATGACAGAAAAATCATCTAAGAGAAACGGGCAAGGTAGTCACGACCACCACCCCACTCCTTCAATAAGTGCTTGAAACACTCTTGCTAGGACAATAAGGAAAGAAAAGGAAATTAAGGAGTACAATTGGAAAACAGGAAGTCAAGCTATCCCATTGCTGATGATATGATTATACTTAAGGGATGCTAAAAACCTCACCAGAAACCCTAGAAATGCTTAACACTTTCAGCAAAGTTGGCAGGATACAAATTAATCTAAAAAAATCAATAGCCTTCCTTTACACAACAACAACATGCAACAGAGAAGGAATTCAAAGAGACCTTCCCAAACACAGTAGCCTCAAAAACAATAAAATACCTAGGAACAAACCTAACCAAAGACACCAAACACTCTACAACAAAAAATTTTAAACACTTAAAGATTTCGAAGAAGACACCAAGAAGATGGAAAAACCCTCCATGCTCATGGATTGGGAAAATTACATAGTAAAAAATGTCCATTCTACCAAAACTTTTGTATAGATTTAATGCAATCCAATTAAAATCCCCAGAGTTTCTTCACTTGGAAAAAAGTCCTTAAATTCATTTGGAAAAAACAAAGACCCCGAAAGACAAAAACACCTGAGTGAAAAGAGCAATAAACAGGGGGGAATCACTATACCAGACTTCAAATTAATTACAGGGCTATGGTCATAAAACAGCCTAGTCCTGGCACAAAAAACAGATCAGTTGACCAGTGAATACAACTGAAGATCCAAACTTGAGCACATACAATTTCAGGCATCTCATATTTGACAAAGGGCCAAAAGACACAGTAGAAAAGACAGCATCTTCAGCAAGTTGGTGTTGGCAAAACTGGATCACCACTTGTAGAGAATGAAATTAACCTACTCTCACCCTTTACAAAATTCAACTCCAATGGATCAGACCTCAAGTAACCCCAAACTCTGAAGGCGAAAGAAGCAAAAGTTGGCAGCAGACTACAAGACATAGGTGTAGAGAAAGATTCCTAAATCAGACAGCAGCTGCACAAGAATTAAGGTTGTCAGTTGACAAATGGGTGCCTTATTAAACTCAAAAGTCTTCTGTACATCAAAAGAATCAAGGAGTGAAGAGAAATCCCACAGAAGTGGAGAAACCTTCCTGGCAAAACATCTGACAAAACATTTGATTTCCAGAATATATAAACTACAAACTACCAAAAACAAGAAGAAAGAAAACAAATGACCCATTCAAAGATGAAGCAAAGACCTGAACAGAACACTTACAAGTGAGGAATTAGAGATGTCTGAGAAACACCTTAAGAGGTGTTCAACACCACTAATCATTAAGGAAATGCAAATCAAAAGATATCATCTTCCTCCAATAAGACTGGCTAGGATCAAGAAAATAAATGTTCCCAAGTGCTGGAGAGGTTGTGGGGAAAGAGGAACACTCATCCACTGCTGGTGGGAATGTAAACTTGTACAGCCACTATGGAAAACAGTGTGGAGAACCCTTGGAAGACTTGGAATGAACTTGTCACCTGACCCAGCTATACCACTCGTGGGCATGTACGGACAAGACTCACCCCACCAAAGAGATACATGCACATCCATGTTTATTTCAGCTCTCTTCACAATAGAAAGGAGCTGGAACCAACCCAAATGCCCCTCAACTGATGAGCGGATAGAGAGAATGTGGTACATCTACACAATGGAGTTCTATGCAGCAGTAAAGAAAGATGACATCATGAGCTTTGCAGAAAAATGGCTGGAGCTAGAAGATATCATGTTGAGTGAAGTAACACAGTCCCAGAAAAACAAACGATGAATTACGGTTATCCCTCATCTGCGGATGCTAGTGCCAATTACCTAGTTGTATTTCTTGTGCAAGGCCCCTTGAACTTTTGTCCAAGTAGATGGGAGTAATGCATATTGGAAACAGCAAAAACAGAAAGGACTGCATCCAAGACCTGACTGAAACAGTGAACTTCTGCTCAAAACAGTCAACTTCCCCATGGAGAATTTTGAGAAAGACTGAGAAAAAGATGAAAAGCATGTTTGGCCAAATACATGAGGTCTGGTGGGGCAGGAGGATAGGGTGGGGGAGATGGGTCTAGATTTGATTAGTAACATAATCTTGTACAAAAATATATATAATAAAAAATTCTTAAAATAAAAAGACATAGTTTATTTGCAAAGATATAGCCACTTATAAAGTAGAAATAATAGAACTATCTCAGCCAAAGCTACAAAATTCAAACTAGACATTGTGATAAATCAAGGTTTGCCTTATAGTATTTTAGTTTGGAGGCTATTAGATTATGTAAAAATGCACATAGAGTGTGCCGAAGTTCCCAGAATTCACTTTGAAAGCTTTCTCAGTCTCAATATGTCTCATCCATTCCTGAGAGCCTTTATTCTTCCAGTCTCCAGATCCAAAGTTCATGGATGTCATCCTAGATTCTCAGGGTAATGTCCCTATTCCTATCACCTCTTCTACCTTCCTACATACACTACACAGTGCTTTATAGCCTTATAAATCTAAGGCAAGTGTAAAAAGGATTCAGGAAAGCTTTGCTAAAATGGAAATCGTAAGTAGTTTAAAATGATATCCACTGAAGGAAATTTATAATTAGTGATGTTTGATCTGAATCTTTTTACCTTGCTTATCAAGGTTCATATTTACAAATATAATTCAATCCAGTTATATGAAGTCTCTCAATGCCTCTCTATTTTTCTCTGAAGTTATTTCTCCATATTGTTAGACTACACGTTTCTGTTTTACTCTGTCTATATCTACACGCTGTTTGGTCATATCTTACTCTAACAACCTCTGTGCCTATTTCTGCTTCCTTTTATCTACCTGACTTTTCTGTCATCTTTGATTTTCATGGACTAGAAAGCTGCATTTCGCCTTAGGTTAGCTTTTCCTTCTGCTATATTTTTCTTATCTCTATGCCATCAAACATGTAGTGACAATAGTGATAAATAATTGCTACCATATATGGAGCATTTACTGGGTGTAAAATAACCTATAGCTATGAACTTTCTTCCTCTGCAGGACTAGTGTTCAGTGTCCTATACTCAAGACTAAGTACTCTTTGAAGATAGAATATTGGCTCTGAAAACAATCACTTTAAAAGTTATGACCTGCTATGAAAATACAGAAATGGTCAGATATGAAGACAATCACTCATTAAGCATCAATCTTATGTATTTGTTACTGTGGATGTAATTTGAAAGACAAGAATAGCACAGTGGACCTAGTGATTAGTACTATGTTGATGGAGAAAAGTTGGAGGAGTGCACCCAGAATTGTAGGGCCAAAAGGGTCACATGAGGCAGTTTGGGCTAAGTGTAGACCTAAAGGAGGGAGAGAAGGAACCAGTCAGATAACAGTAGTGTTTGTTCCCAGCTCTTAGATTCCTGAGACACAGAGACCTTGAAAACAAAGCTACCTGTGCATCCTTGGGAGGAAAAAAAGAGAAAATGAAAGAACAGAGATAGGGAACTAAAGAGGAAACACACAGGGAATGAGAACAGGACAAAGCTAATTGACTAAACTGACGAAGATACTGAATAAAAGAGGTTGCTCTGACTTGAGTATCCTTAACTCACTTGTCAGCTTTATTAACCAGTGGGTAAAATCCATTAAAATCATGGTACTTAGGACCAGGTATGTGCCCATATATGACTCCCCTGAGGAAGAAAATAATGGAGTCTAAGATTAGCCTCCCAGTATACAACTTGAGGGGGGGAATGTAAGAGAGGCCCACACTGACTCCATTTTGAGCATAGCCACCATTTTAAGCAATTACTGGAACCTGCCCAATTCAGGAAAAAGGTTGATTGCTCAAGGTCTCAAGAACAGCTAACTTAAACTTGTTAAAGATAGCTATTGGTATGTGAGGACAGGTGGACAGACTTAACATTTCCTCATTCCTGTCCCAAGATTGTGTCTAAAGATAACCTTTGGTATGTGGGGGCAGGTGGGCTGACCTAAACATGAGCTGTAACTTTGCTATTATCCAATAAGGCTAGAAGTTACCCACACCACCTGCAGACCCAGGCATGCTGTGTATCCCCGCCTGTCATGCAGGAGACCAGGGTTCGATTCCTGCCCTGCTCTAAGTGTATAAAACCTGTATGCAGAGATTGCTCGGGTTTCGCCTCTCCCCATTGTACAAGTGAACCCCGGAGTAATAAACCTCTTGCTTTTGCAGTGGAAAAAAAAGAGAACTCCTAATGGCAGTGCGCTTCACAAGGTCATAGAGTATGATAATGTCTGTATAGTTTGATGCATTGAGTCTTGAGATGCAGCTTTTCTTGGCTAGAAAATCCCTGTCACACTCCTGGGAATTTCTTTGTGATGCGGGGGGGTCAGGGTCACAGATGCTGGTCACACTAAAGTGATCCAGGTCTTCCTTGGGAGACTTAGTTGGAGATGCCTCTCTGATCTGTGAGCAGTGTTTCACAGGTGAAGGGAGTCTCAGATGTTGGTCTCACCTCTGGCCATTTCTTCAGGAGTACACAGACACACGCATACAGACACACAGACACAGACACACACACACACACACACACACACACACACACACACACACAGACTGTGATTCTTAGAGGCTGGGAGCCAAGTCATGTTTGCTGCTGTGGTTGGTGCTCTGGTTAAATACCAAGAGGAGATTGTTTTTTTCTGAAATCCCTTCCTAGTACAGATGCTGTACCAGATCCCTGCTCTTTCATTCTTTAAATGTTCTTTAAAATTTTACTAGTAAGTGAAAGTGCAAAATTTCTGAGCCTTAAACTGTGGCTCTGGGAGCCTTTAATGTTTCTCCTTCTCATTAGGAGCAAAGAACCTCCCTTGTCCCCTACCACATCAAGCCAGTCTTTATGGAGTACATGCTAGATTTTTGTCCTTGTTTATAAATTTCCCTATCTTACTTTGCAGTTAAAGTTAGAAATATTCAGGCATCATTCATATCTTTGGTTTCCCATTTATCCCTGGCTGTGTGGCTGACTGTCTCGGTGGTGTCCAACAGCTTCTTGAAACACCAGATTAATTATCCATCCAGCCAATAATCAACAATTTTTCTTCATGCCTTGGCTATTTTGAGTTGGTACATAGTAAACATGATATACAGCTGCTTCCTTCATTATTATTTCAAAAGAAAGGTAAACCAAACAATTTTGACCACAGAGTGTATCGCTTAAGTCTTTTATTTCTTTTGGTTATTTTTTCTATATCATAGACAAGTATATGTGTGCTTGTATGGTGCATTCTTCATACTGAAATTTAGGATTAAGCACAATTTACAGAATAAACTTACCTTTCCACTGAGTTCTTGGTAATTTTTGTCAATACTTATTAATACAGGCATGGCATTATTTTTGAGCTCTGTATTTGGTTTCAATGGTCAATGTTTTTGATGTAGGTTCTTGTCACATCTTCTTGTAGACTTGGATTTTCCCCCCAAAACTGCACTATTGGTTATTTATCTTTATTTTGTGGAGAATGTCATGAATTGGATACAGCAATATGTTGCATAGAATAGCATTAAATTACTTCATATTTTTAAGTCTAAGAATATGAACGATTTCTCCATCTAAAATTTGTTAATACTAATGTTTATACACATCTCTTTGACTAAATGCATTTTTAAGTAGTTTCGTAGGTTTAGTAATTGGAAATGTTTGCTTTTTTCATCTAGTTCACAGTTACTGTGTGCAGTTTTAATATCAATTTAATATACCTATACTTTATCAACTATGTTTTTTTTATATTTAACAGAATTTTGGTAGATACCTTAGGATTTCATCATATAATGAAATCTGCCAGCAGGGTTTTTTTTTCTTGGTAATTAAGATGCCTTTTATTTTTTTGTTATTCATGTGTTCTTTAATTGTAATAACTTTGACAAAACAAAAATTCTTGCTTCAAATCTTAGAAGGAAAATCAACGTTGCTCAGGATGATGTTCATGTAGACTTTCACACTTGGTCTCTCTGTACTGAAAAATTTCTCTTTGCTTTTGGCTTTTGATAATTTGATATGCACAGGTCAAAATATGAACACATTTGTATCTCAATACTTTGGAGGCTAGAAGCTTTGTTGTGTAAATCAGACCTTTGATGCTGTCTACACTATTTTGACAATTGTGTTTTCAAATCACCTTTTCCCCCTATTTCTCCCTGAGTTCTGATTGTGTCACTCTTACCATGTATATTTTGAGTACATGAAAAGGCGCTCATTAAACTCAGTTTTCTTCATCTATTTTTCTCCATGCTTGTTGATAAATCATCCCTGTGAGAGATGTAAACAATATTCACCTCTTACCACAAAGTCCCAATGACAAACCCAGGCATGATTCCAGCAAATTTTACTCTATATTCACAATGCACATTCAGCTTATGTTCAGGGCAATGGTGAAGGCTTGTTGGCAGAAACCATGCAAGCCCATGCTTGAAAGTCTTCATCTTTCAAACAGTAGTAGATACTGCTTCCTCATAGCCATATAAATGCAGCCTGCCTCCCTTAGGTTCCTAGTTTGTATTCGCCAGCCATTCCTCCAGGCCTGGTGACCACTAGGGGTTGGGAGCTGTGGCTGCGTGATCCAGTGACTGTCACATGAGCCTCCCTGCTCCTCCCTCAATGAGGGAGGGTCAAAAGTCAACAAGCCCTGCTGTGCTGGCTTTTCACAGCAGGCACAGATGGATTCAGGAAGAAGGCATTTGTCTGCTTAGAAGACTGTCCTATATAATAGTACTTTGCATAATGGTGAATTATAGTCACTTAAATTCAAGAATGTTATTTCTTCACTCAGTAAGCTGAAATCCATTATTATTCTCCTCTACTGATTGGTTTTAAATTTCAACTACTGCACTTTCCACATCCACAATTTATTTTTTTCCTAAAATTTCTCTTTACTCACATTATACATTTATAAAAGGAAAGTATGATATTTCTTTACTTCTTTGTAGAGGAATAATCAGTGATTCTAATCACTTACTCAACTACATTTAAAAGAGATAATTATAAACCTTTATATGGAGAATCTAACATCCATTATTCCTTGGGAACAATTTCTCTTGAAGGTTTTGTTTACTTGGTGTAAAACTGAATGTGTGATTTTATTACATTATCACTAGCCATTTCTCTAACTCTGCAACTTCATTTCTTACAAAGAGATGATGACAAGTTCAGACTTAAACCAGCCTTGTTTCCTGTTGTGTTGCTGGAATTTACTTTATGGTTGATGTTTCTAAAGTTTTTCCATATGGCTGAGTTTCATATTTTGAGCAACTGATGTGTCTACTAATTTTTCTCAGTGAATAGGTAATGATAGGAGAAAGGTAATCTTGAAAGCCTTGAGCCAATCACTGTCTAGGTCCCCTATTCCTCTATGAATTCACTCATAAAACTTTAATGTTCCTTTAAACGTTTTGGATCTCTAAATTTGTTTGAATTATTGTTCACATAAATAAGATATGATGCAACTGATTTGTGTCCAGTATGTGTAGGTTCTTTCTCACATCTTCCTTCGAAATGTCTTGTAATTTTCTTGTCTGTCTCAACTGATATCATCACCTTAGCCAAAAGCAACATTAAATAATTACCATTCATTTTGGTCACTTGAGTAATCTCCAGGTAACAACAAGTAACAGCTCTTGGAATGGTTCTCATACCCATGCAGAATAATCTTAGTTCTCTTAAGATAGGCTGTGAATGAACCACACAGTAAGGTTTATTCTTCTGTGGTTTCTAGGGTTTTAGCTTTTACAAAGTTCACAGCTGTCAGTTTGACATTTGACATTTTAAAGGCATCCACGGGGGGCTGGAGAGATGGCCTAGCAGTTAAGAGTGCTGACTGCTCTTGCAGAGTACCCAGGTTTGACCCCAGCAACCACATGGTGGCTGAGAACCAACTTTAACTCCAGTTCCAGGGGAATCTGACACCCTCTTCTGACTTCCACGGCATTGCACGACACAGGTGCACAGACTACATGCAGACAGTACATTCATACACATACAAAATAAATAAAATAAAATAAAAAAAGAATCAGAAAAGTGATCAGCACTACCTGCTAGTCATGGGGGCGCACGCCTTTAATCCTAGCATTCGGGAGGCAGAGGCAGGTGGATCTTTGTGAGTTTGAGGCTAGCCTGCTCTACAGAGGGAGTTCCAGGACAGCTGGGGCTACAGGAAGACCTTGTCTCGAAAAGACCAAAATAAATAAATAAATAAATAAATAAATCTAGGACTACTCAGGTTTTAATATAAATCATTCTTGTCTAAACCTACATCTTCAGAAGACAAAAATTACATCTTTAATAGCAGGTAAAATATCATTGATTGTTGTATACATCAAACCTGTATTTTCTTTTTTTTTCATGTTTCCATTTTTATTTTATGTTTCCAAATGTAAAAATGTCAAGATTCTTACACCAGTTAGAATGAGACCATCTCAAGTGAGATCACGCAAAGCAGTTCAGTGTATATAACAATCATTTCTCTTCACCTTTTCTGCTTCATACAATGTGATTGACAGAAAATTATATGGCATGGGCTTTGTTGGAAAATGCCATTAAACAAAAAACAGTGAAAAAAACAAAAACACTACCACAACGGTCAGTTTCTACTTTTCTACAAATCAATTTTCAATGGCAAAGCCTAGATGATTTATTTCGCTTAAAAGAAAAAGGCAACTTTTCAGGCAAAATAGTTGAATCTACTAAAGATAATAATGTCTACTATCTCAACCCTCCAAAGTCTGCAGTGCAGAGACTGTTGTTTGTGCTTGTTTGTGGAGTAGTTGAATAAAATTGGGTAGCTAAATTTTTCAGTTCAATGTGCCTCCTAAGTAAAAAATGTTATTGAAATTATTTCTTTAAGCAAATGCTTTTAAGCAACTAATATATGCTGGAAGTGGAAATCAATTGTACATATAATATATTATTAAACTAATAACTATGTTCAGTTATATGTACCTTGTCAATAACGTTGAAAAACTCATCTGTTGTTTAACTGTCTTTCTTTTAAAAGATTTAGACATGAATTTGTTGCTACTTTTGAGCCTTAAGCAATTCAAAATGTAAAAATCACATATTCTCAAAAGTTAACCATATAATGCATAAGAAGTGTTCCTGGGGTTTTAGTATGAAAGCCTGTGCTCTGAAATCCCAACAAGCTAGGCTGGTTTTCACATCCCTAACACACCAATTAAAGAGAAGATAAGTCACAGTGAAAACAGAGGAAAGGAGATTTATTCATTACAATACTGGGAAGAGTAACAAATAACTGGGTCCAATGCACATCCCTTACACAAGCCTATCTCTGAGGTACTGAGATGAAGGTAACTTTTAAATAGAAGGCAGCAGGTATGCATAACTGAGCAGCCTGTTCAAGGTATTGTCATACTTCCATGACCCAGTAATAATGTTGGCTCCAGTCGCTCCCACAAGGTAGTCTGAAAAGTTGTCAGAACTTAGTGAAATCAAATTCCTGTTCTGGATAGTACCACAGGTTAGCTTTTCCCTATCATCTAACTCCTGGAGATATTTTAATTCTTTGGAATCCATTGTTTCTAGTCTAAGAGTCAAACAGAAAGGTACACCAGGGATCATCTACAAATTCATAACCTTGGCAAGAAGAACCCATAAATCAGCAGACATTGAAAGCTTGTGGCCCAAGGACCTGCCTGCCTGCAACTGCTTTAGGGAGCTGACCTCTCAGTGCAGAGACCAGCCGGCTACTTTCCATAGCCCGGCCTGAGTGTATTTCCAACTCGGGCCCTTAGCCTAGAATCATGAGACACCACATGTTCCACTCTTGACCTTGACTTCCCACCTGCCCAGAGACTGCTGAACCCTGGACAGGAATTTCAGGCTAATGGCTGATGGCCCATCTTCAGGCTATGTCCACTCACAACACAAGCTATCCAGATTGGTGTTCTGCACTGGAACCTTTTTCTAATCCACTGGCCACCCAAATGAAATGCAGGCCTGTCTTGGCCTGTATGCACGCAATAATTAATAAAAATGATGGCTGGGAATTCTGTAATAATATTAATGAGGAATCTAAATTTATTCCTTGCTACAGCCTGCTTTTCTTTTTTTGTCTTTTCGAGACAGGGTCTCCCTGTAGCCCCAGCTGTCCTTGAACTCACTCTGTAGACCAGGCTGGCCTTGAACTCACAAAGATCCACCTGCCTCTGCCTCCCAAGTGCTAGGATTAAAGGCGTGTGCCACCATGCCCAGCTTAGCCTGCTTTTATACACTAGATGATGTCAGTTCCCGGGGCCAGTCATAGCCCCCCCCCCCAATCCTCACAATTGCACACCATTGCCCCACCCAGCATCACGCACCTGGGCAATGTTGTTTGCTCCTCCTTAGGGTGGGGTCAGACTCTCAGCCACGCAGTGCCCTGAGGGGTGCTAACTGAGAAGTAGCCCCCAGTTCAAACTGGATCTTCTCATATCCTATGATCTTTGTTGAGGCCATTTTGAATACCTATTTCTCAAAGTTTAAGTCTTCTAATGAAAACAATAAATTATTATGAGCTAAGTCTTGAAATGAATGAATAAAGTATTAAGCATAAAATATTTTAAAAGTAGTTGCAGCCAGGAATGGTGATACATGCTTATAATTTCAGTATTCCATGTCTGAGGCACAATGATCTCCATTTTAGTGCCAACCTGGGATTCACAGTGAGATCCTGTTTCAAAAAAATGTGAAAAATAAAAACATCCACTTATAATGTAGCTTCACTTCAGCTAAAAGCACGTCATGGTTAGATATTAGTAGAACTAGCTCAAGAAAATTCCAACCAGCTAATTAATTTAATTGGCTGAATGATGTGATGAAAGCAAATTCTTGCTAAAAGATTGACTATGAAGCTACTGTTTGGAACACAAATGAATTTTGAATTTGCCACATTCAGATTTGTGAATGATGGGTAAGATGTAAGTTCTCTTCAGAAGTTTATAAAATGTGAACTGTTATTGGACCTTCATTTGTTCAGCATGATAAACATGATTAAGGAATTATTTAACATTAAAATTTTATTTGTATGTTATATATGTTACATTTCCACTGACCAATTGCCATTCACTGTCTTAGATTAAAGTAAGAGCAGTTATCACTATAGAAGGAATAGCAGACAAGTCAAATACCTACTCAAAATTAGATGACAATTCTTAGTGGTGTAGAGCTAGCTGATCAAAACATTAAATTTATTTCCTGTTCCCTACTAGACAGTACTGGGAAGCCTTTAGAAATTATGAGACAGATTCATTCATGGATATGCAAGTAAGTCACAAAAG
This sequence comes from Rhizomys pruinosus, assembly GCA_009823505.1. Classification (NCBI taxonomy): domain Eukaryota; kingdom Metazoa; phylum Chordata; class Mammalia; order Rodentia; family Spalacidae; genus Rhizomys; species Rhizomys pruinosus. Next base: position 54,431 of record VZQC01008127.1, read on the forward strand.
TAATTTTATTAAATAACATTAAGTTTTAACTAAAATACTGCATAATAGTATAATATACAAATAAGACACAAAGATGTATTNATTAGTGCTGCTTAAATACCTATATATCTAATTGCTTGTTCTTCATTAGTAGGATCGAAAGGTTATTCCTGGACAAACTGTCAGCCCATGAAAGGAAACAGCCAGAATTGACCAGAGTCCAAGTCAACAGCTCCAGAGAGAGTGGACTGTTTTACCTCTCATCCACCTGTGCCCCTTTTCTAAGCCTAGGGAACAACCTGCGGAAGAGGGGGCGTGGTAGAATGTAAGGGCTGCGATTGGGGTGAATGGTGAAACTACAGCAATGTAGTCTGGACACTCATTTGATCAACTTGATTGAACAAACAACCTGTCACCCCCCACTGGATGGTGGGGCTGTAGGTGTTTGGGCACAACAGCCTGCAGATAGGTTTTGCATGAAGGATGCTTGTACTCATGGATTATCACTTATAGCTAAAAATGAAAAAAAAAACTGAGAGAAAGATGCAGGACAGTTATGGCAGAATGCATGATCTGGGATGGGGTGGGGGTGGGGGGGGAGGGAAAGGGAAATAAGCCTGAACTGAATTGGAAAAAATGTATGAAATGCACAAAGCATCAATAAAAACTAATTAAAAAAAATAAATGTAACTTAGGACACAGAACTTAAAAGAACTATCATAAACATAATCAAATAACTCAAAGAAAGGAAGAAACACACAAACAAATGAATAAAAGAACTAGAAGAAGGTAGAGATAATCTAAAAGAAGATAGGGATAAACTTCTGACTGACTTCACAAAAGAGATAGAAATATTGAAGGAAACTCAGGCTGACATGAAAAAAGAAATTGAACATTTAATAAGCCATCTGGAAAGGATGAGAGAAAGCCTAAGTAACAGAATGATTGAAGTAGAAAATAGAATATCGAGACTGAAAGATAAAGTGGAAGAATTTGACTGCTCAAGAAAAGATTATGATTTAATAAAAACACAGGAATGGAATATTTAGGAAATATGGAACACCAGGAAAAATCCAAACCCACACATCATAGGCATAGAAGAAGGAGAAGAAACTCAGGATAATGGTATTGACCATATCTTCAACAGGATTGTAGAAAAAACATTCTCCAAATTAAGGAAAGGCACAACAATACAAATAAAAGAAGGACATAGAATAAAAAATAGATAGGACCAGAATAGATATTCACAACACTATATCATAGCAAAAGCATTGGATGTTCAAAAGAAAGAAAGAATACTGAAATCTGGAAAGGAACAACAACAACAACAACAGGACTTATATAAAGGAAAAGCCATCAGAATTACAGCTGACTTTTCAATACAAACTATGAAAGCCAGAAGAGCCTCAACCAAAGTATTCCCAGTTCTAAATGGCTATAGATACCATCTCAGAATACTTTGCCCAGAAAAATAGTCTATTATAATTGAAGGAGAAAGGAAAATATTTCCTGACTTAAACTGACTGAAAGAATTCATGTTCAGAAAACCACTCCTTCAGAGAATACTTGAGGAAATACAAAGAGCATAAGAAAGGAACAGTGACTATACCCAAGTGGCAACAGAAAGTGGCTAATGAAGTTATAACTGTGGAAATACTAACCTAGACCAAGAATGGAATCAGAAACTAAATGGTGGGAAGCAATATACATCTCTCAATAATAACTTTAAGTGTCAATGGACTGAACTCCCCAAACAAGAGACATAGGCTAGTAAAATGGATTAAGAAACAAAAGTCTTTTTGTTGCCTGCAAGAATCCCATCTCACCTTCAAGCAGTGGCACTACCGTAAGGGTAGGAAAGGGGGCTGGAGAGATGGCCTAGTGGTTAAGAGTGCTGACTGCTCTTACAGAGGGCCCGGGTTCGATACCCAGCACCCACATGGCGGCCAAGAACCGTCTGAAACTCCAATTCCAGGAGAACTCCAGTTCCAGGGGAATCTGACACCCTCTTCTGACCTCCGCGGCATTGCTCGACATGGGTGCACAGACCTGCATGCAGACAATACATTCATACACATACAGAAATAAATAACATTTTAAAACAATTAAAAAAAAAGGTAGGAAAGGGTTGGAAAAATATTTCAAGCAAATGACAGAAAGAAGCAAGCAGGAAGTGCTATTCTAACGCCAGACAAAATAGATTTCAAAGAAAAACTAATCAGAAGATGTAAAGTCTGCCACTAAATATTCATTATTATCAAAAGTACATTAACCAGAAGAATCACAATCATGAATATACATGCACCAGAATTTGGTGCAGAGATATTCGTAGCCATAATACTATAAGACTTTAAGGCACAAATTAATCCCAACACACTGGTAGTTGGGAACTAAATAACTGGATAAAGAGTATACAGAGAGACATCTGAAATAAACAACATGATACACCAAATGGACCTAACACACATCTGCCAAATATTCCATCTAAGCACCAAAGAATATGCTTTGTATTCAACACCCTAAGAGGCTTTCTCCAGTATCAACCACATAATGGGTGCACAGAAAAAAAAAAAAAAAAAAAAAAAAAAAATAGGAATAATTCCATGAATTCTATCAGACCACAATACAATAAAGCTTAATATTAACACCAGAAGAAGACCTAGTGACTAAGTACATGAACTCATAGAGATTAAGCATCACACTCCTGAATAATCAATGGGTCAAAGGAGAGATTAAGAAAGAAAGAAACTTATTACCGGAATAAATTGAAAGGATAATACAACACAACAAACCCCTGGGACAAAATTAGAGCAGAGATTAATGAAATAGGAACAAAGAAAACAATGCAAAGAATCAATGAGTCCAAAAGCTGGTTTTTTGAAAGGATAAACAAGGCTGGACATGGTGGTGCATGCCTTTAATTCCAGCACTCTAGAGGCAGAGGCAGTCAGATCATTGTGAGTTCAAGGCCAGCCTGGTTTACATGGTGAGTTTCAGGACAGCTGGAGCTACAGGGAGACCCTGTCTCAAAAAGGCAAAGAAAAAAAGAAAGAAAGGAATGATAAACAAAATAGATGATAGACAAACTTTTAGCCCAGTTGACCAAAAGAAAGACCAACTCCAAGTCAACAAAATTAGAGATGAAAGGGGAATGAAAGGGGTAACATCACGATAGACAACAAAATGATCCAGATCATTATATGTGAATACTTTCAAAATCTATACTCTATTAAATTTGAATTGAACCAAAAATAAATAGATGAATATCTGAAATCACAAGAGTCAATAAAGCTTATCCAGGAGAGATTAATGGCTTAAAAAGACCCATAACATATAAAGAAATTGAAACAGAAATACAAATTCTCCCAACTAATAAAAGCCCAGGCCCAGAAGTATTTACAGCAGAATTCTTTCAACGTTTAAAGAGGACCTGTAACCATTATTACTTAAATTTTTCTAAAAGAAAGAAAGGTGGGCAATCTCTTACTTCCAGTTCATTCACTGCTGATAGTCAGCTTATCACTCACTTAAAAAAGATCTACTTTGTCACCCTTCAGTAGTCAGTTGTCAATAGTTTCTTGGCTAAGGTTGGGGCCTGCTGCCCATTCCCAGAGTTCTATGCTGGGTTTTTGTTTTACTGAGTCAGCATGGGTCTTGTGCATGCTGCCACCTTTGTTGCAAGTTCATATGAGCAAGTTCCCCAAGATCTGAAAGCCTCTGTTTACTTATTTTCATGGTCTAATCCTGGATCTGGATATTATTTTTTCTTTGTCTTTTTGAGACAGGGTCTTCCTGTAGCCCCAGCTGTCCTGGAACTCACTCTGGAGGCCAGGCTGGCCTTGAACCACAAAGATCTGCCTGCCTCTGCCTCCCAAGTGCTAGGATTAAAGGCGTGTGCCACGGATCTGGATATTTATGGTACGTGTTGTATTGTTTCCTCTTTGAGTTCTGAATTTGTTAATTTTGGGTTTTCATTGTTTTTTGTAAAATTTTTATTGAATGTTTGTGTATTTCATACAGAATGTGTCATTCGTAATCATCTTTATAATCCCTTTCCCAGTGGCACCTTCCTTTACCTCTGCCTCCAATGGAATTCATATATTCTATCATTTCTGTAAAGGCCTATCATGTCAATTTAGTGTCCATGATTGAGCCTCACTGCAAATTCATCCACTGGGATCTATTCAGCCTATCCAGATTCCTTTCTTTTAAGAAGATCACAGCAGCAATCGGCTGCCAGTAATTCTCCAACTAAGATTGGGGCTTGTCGTAGAAGAATAAAACTAAAGCCTTACCTTTTTCCCTGTACAAAAATCAACTTCAAGTGGATCAAAGACCTCAATGTAAAATCTGAAACTCTGAAAACTATAAAAGAAAACATTGGAAATAACCTACAAGATATAGGGGTAAGAAAAGACTTTTTAAATCAGATGGAAGTTGTGCAGGAACTAAGTTCAACAATCAACAAATGGGACTTCATTAAACTTAAAAACTTCTGTACAGCAAAAGAAACAACCAAAGAAGTGAAGAGAAAACCCACAGAGTGGGAGGAAATCCACACCAGTGATACATCTTACAGAGGTTTAACATCCAGAGTATGTTACTCAAGAAACAAAGGATCAAGGAAAAAAAAAAAAAAAGCTGTAACAAAGAACTGAACAGAACTTCACAAATGAAGAAGATGGCTGAGAAACAACTTAAAAAGTGTTCATCATCATTAGTAATTAAGGAAATGCAAATTAAAACCACTTTAAGGTTTCATCTCACCCCAGTAAGACTGGCTATGATCAAGAATACAAAAGATACCAAATGCAGGAGATGCTGTGGGGAAAATGGAACATTCATTCACTGCTGGTGGGAATGCAAACTCATGCAACCCCTATGAAAAGCAATATTGAAAACTTTTTTTTATTTTCTTTTTATTTTCTTTCTTTCTTTATTTTATTTTATTTATTTATTTATTTATTTATTTATTTTTTTGGTCTTTTTGAGACAGGGTCTCCCTGTAGCCCCAGCAGTCCTGGAGCTCACAGAGATCCCCGTGCCTCTGCCTCCCAAGTGCTGGGATTAAAGGCATGCGCCACCATGCCCAGCTTAAAAATTCTAAAGTCTCACAATGTCCAGGAGAGTTGGTACTAAAAGGGAGACCCTGTCTCAAAAATACAAAAAAAAAAAAGGACTCAAAATGAATCTACCACTTGACCCAGCCATACCATTCCTGGGTATATACCTGAGTCATCCTATTGCAGAGATATATGCTCAACCATGTTTATTGCAGCTCTTTTCACAATAGTGAAGAGGTGAAACCAATCCAGGTGTCCCTCAATTAATAAGTGGATAAAGAAAATATGGTACATCTACAGCATGGACTTCTATGCAGTGATAAGGAAAGATGACATCATGAAATTTGCAGTTAAATGGATGGAACTAGAAGCTGTTATGCTATGTGTACTAAAAGAGTCACAAAACAGCAACAACAACAAAAACCAAAAACAAAACATATGGTGTCCCTAATTTGTGGATCCTTTCACCAAACCATTATATGTATGTCAAGCTGGGTAATATTTAGTAAAAATAATATCACATCCTCTGATGCTACTACAGATATAGCTTGAAGTTTATGGCTCTATTATCCTAAGATCTAAGATTTATGAGAAAGAATAAATCTCTTCTTTAAACTACATTAAAACATGCTTCAACTTACTATGTAACTTAGGAATACAAAGTTATATTTGTTTGTCTGTATGCAATATTACTGTTAAAATGTGAGTCCCAACAGATTCTTGGAATTAACCAAATTAGCCTATTGTTTATTTTCAGATTCTGTCACTTTGCTATAAGTGTGGAGGGTAGATACGCATATTTTGAAGTAATATCATTTGTTTTCTGGATCATAGCTAGTCTTACTGGAGTAAGATTAAATCTTAATGTGGTTTTAATTTTCATTTCCTTAATTTTTAGCAATGTTGAGCACTTTTTTAGATGTTTCTCAGCCATCTTTACTTCTTCATTTGTGAAGTCTCTGTTCAGTTATTTACTCTCTCTTTCGAGTGGGTCATTTCTCTTCTTCCTCCTTTATTTTATGAGTAGTTTATACACTCTGGATGTTAACGCTCTATCCATGTATCAGTGGTGAAGGTTTCCTTTCACTCTGTGGGTTTTCTCTTCACTTCTTTGATTGTTTCTTTCATTGTACACAAGCTCTTGAATTTAATAAGGTCCCGTTTGTCAATTGTTGACCTTACTTTTTTGTGCAGCTGCTGTGTCATTTAGAAAGTATTTTCCTGTGCCTATGTCTTGTAGGTGTCTACCAACATTTTCTTCTATCATTTTCAGAGTTTCAGGTTTCACATTGAGGTCTTTGAAAATTTGGAGTTGATTTTTGTACTTGGTGAGAAGTAAGGGTTTGGTTTATATTCTAATAAAAGGGAACATCAACAACAAAAGACTTGTTCAAAAACTGACCCAAACAATAAATATCCACATCAAAAAGTTAAAAAAAAAACTAAGTGAAAGATACAAAACAGGACTTGACATGTATGACAGATGCATGTGATCTGGTTGGGGGCACACATGGAAGGGGAAATTGGTCTAAATTTTATTTGGAAAGATTGTATGAAATGCACAAAGCTCCATCAAAAAGATAAATAAAACAGCCTATACTTGAAGGTTCATCCCTCAAAAACACTGCAGAGATTGCTATAGAAGCAACAACATCAAAGCATATGAGACAAAGAAACACAGTTAAAATAAATTAAAGCAATGACAACAAAAATTGACCACAGTACTAGAAAGTTTTCTATGAAGTTAAAAACTATTTAGGGAAAGTGTGGGCATAGTATATGAAGAAAGAAGGCAGGAGGTGAGAGAGAGGAACAAGAGGAGTTTAGGAAGATAAAAGGGAAAAAGAAGGGCAGTGGAGAAGAATAGTCTGAAGAGAAGAGAAAATTGCTAGAGACAGAAAATATTTAATAGAAAACAAAATTTCTTATTAGTGAAAATGTTCAAAACCCCAATTAAATGCATGTAACAAGGTGGAGAAAGTATAAAGCATAAGAAATGTTAAAAAGCCAATAACAAGCTCTAGATAACATTAATATAGAGGGAGGCATGGTGGCAAAAAAAAATAAAAACGATGTAGGGAGGGGGGAAGGAACTACAGAAAACAAAGAAAAAAATTAATGTTGAAAACAAAGTGGGGCTTGTGGCCATTTCTGGTGCTCTCCTGTTGTTGTTGTTGTTGTTGTTGTTTTAATTACAGAGCTTTTGTAGTTAAATAGAATTTTTAAGTTTATATCCTCCACCTCCCTCCCCACCACCACCAAACCTCATGTATTCTACCATACTTTGTAAGTCCTATGCAGTCAAACATTTGTACCCTGATGTCTTAATTACAAATTCACCACTGGAGTCTAGTCAGACCATCTAGAGAAATTAAGTAAGGCATACGCTTTCTCAGTGAGTAGCAATCAGTCTCCAATAATTCCCATTTGGGAGTTGGTCCATCACCCATCTCTCTCCCCTCTCCTGGACCCTTATTTAATTGAGTTGGCATGGGTGTTGTGCTCAATGCCACCATTGCCACAAGTTCACCAGTGTAAGCTTCCAGTGGCCTGAAATCCTCTGCTAGACTCTTACAATATCTCTGCCCCCACTTCTGCAGTGATCCTTTGCGTCATGGATGGTTGAGGTTCAGTATAGGAGTTTATCAAGGGCTCCATACTCTGCAGCCTCTTAATCTTTAAAACTTAGCCAGTTTTTTTGTGAAAATTGCAGAATTTTATAAGAAAGCATCACTGGTGAGGGTTGAGTGATGCATTAATTTTCTCTCTACACCTGGCTTTGTGAGGTCCCATGAGCCCAAGGTACAGAGACTCAATTGTAGATGTGTCAACAATGATATTGTTTGAGTTACATATATTGAACATGCCATGCATCTATGGAATAAAGCTGACTTCAACATTATGTATGACCTTTTTGAGGTGTGACTGTATGTGGTTTTGCAAATTTATTTTGTTGAGAATTTTTGTAGTTATGTTTGTTAAAGATATGGGTTTATAGTTTTCTTTTTGGTTGTATCTTTTCCTGGTTTTGGTATTAGAATGATGGTGGCTTCATAAAAGGAATTTGGGACTTCTCCCCCTCTTTCTATCTTTTTGAATAACTTACCATTGGTTGTAGATCCTCCTAGAATGTCTTGTAGAATTCTCAGAAAGTCAATCTGGGACTGGGCTTTTCTGTTTGATGGATTTTATTTGTATTTTTTTATTGATGCTTTGTGTATTTCATACATCATTTTCCAATTCAGTTCAGGCATATATCCCCTTCCCTTCCCCCCACCCCACCCCTACCCATCCCAGATCATGGATTCTGCCATAACTTTTCTGCATCTTTCTCTGCTTTTTTGTTTTGTTTTGTTTTAATTTTTTTAACAATAAGTGATAATTTGTGAGTACAAGCATCCTTCATGTAAAAACAATTTGCAAGCAGTTGTGTCCAAACCCACACAGCTCATGGGTCCCACCATCCGGCAGGGGGGGCTTGTATGTTCAATCAAGTTGATCAAATGAGTGTCCAGTCTATATTGTTGTAGTTTCACCATTAACGCCAATCACAGCCCTTACATTCTACCATGCCCTCTCTTCTGCAGATTGTTCCCTATGCTTAGAAAAGGGGCACAGGTGGATGAGAAGCAAAGCAGTCTACTTTCTTTGGAGCTGATGTCTTGGTCTCTAGTCAATTCTGGCTGTTTTCTTTCATGGGCTGCCAGCTTGTCCAGGCATAACCTTTCGATCCTACTAATGGAGCACATGCAATTAGATATATAGGTATTTAAACATTATAATATATAGCCTTTCAAACCCTACAAGATATAGGGGTAAGAAAAGACTTTTTAAATCAGATGGAAGTTGTGCAGGAACTAAGTTCAACAATCAACAAATGGGACTTCATTAAACTTAAAAACTTCTGTACAGCAAAAGAAACAACCAAAGAAGTGAAGAGAAAACCCACAGAGTGGGAGGAAATCCACACCAGTGATACATCTTACAGAGGTTTAACATCCAGAGTATGTTACTCAAGAAACAAAGGATCAAGGAAAAAAAAAAAAAGCTGTAACAAAGAACTGAACAGAACTTCACAAATGAAGAAGATGGCTGAGAAACAACTTAAAAAGTGTTCATCATCATTAGTAATTAAGGAAATGCAAATTAAAACCACTTTAAGGTTTCATCTCACCCCAGTAAGACTGGCTATGATCAAGAATACAAAAGATACCAAATGCAGGAGATGCTGTGGGGAAAATGGAACATTCATTCACTGCTGGTGGGAATGCAAACTCATGCAACCCCTATGAAAAGCAATATTGAAAACTTTTTTTTATTTTCTTTTTATTTTCTTTCTTTCTTTATTTTATTTTATTTATTTATTTATTTATTTATTTATTTTTTTGGTCTTTTTGAGACAGGGTCTCCCTGTAGCCCCAGCAGTCCTGGAGCTCACAGAGATCCCCGTGCCTCTGCCTCCCAAGTGCTGGGATTAAAGGCATGCGCCACCATGCCCAGCTTAAAAATTCTAAAGTCTCACAATGTCCAGGAGAGTTGGTACTAAAAGGGAGACCCTGTCTCAAAAATACAAAAAAAAAAAAGGACTCAAAATGAATCTACCACTTGACCCAGCCATACCATTCCTGGGTATATACCTGAGTCATCCTATTGCAGAGATATATGCTCAACCATGTTTATTGCAGCTCTTTTCACAATAGTGAAGAGGTGAAACCAATCCAGGTGTCCCTCAATTAATAAGTGGATAAAGAAAATATGGTACATCTACAGCATGGACTTCTATGCAGTGATAAGGAAAGATGACATCATGAAATTTGCAGTTAAATGGATGGAACTAGAAGCTGTTATGCTATGTGTACTAAAAGAGTCACAAAACAGCAACAACAACAAAAACCAAAAACAAAACATATGGTGTCCCTAATTTGTGGATCCTTTCACCAAACCATTATATGTATGTCAAGCTGGGTAATATTTAGTAAAAATAATATCACATCCTCTGATGCTACTACAGATATAGCTTGAAGTTTATGGCTCTATTATCCTAAGATCTAAGATTTATGAGAAAGAATAAATCTCTTCTTTAAACTACATTAAAACATGCTTCAACTTACTATGTAACTTAGGAATACAAAGTTATATTTGTTTGTCTGTATGCAATATTACTGTTAAAATGTGAGTCCCAACAGATTCTTGGAATTAACCAAATTAGCCTATTGTTTATTTTCAGATTCTGTCACTTTGCTATAAGTGTGGAGGGTAGATACGCATATTTTGAAGTAATATCATTTGTTTTCTGGATCATAGCTAGTCTTACTGGAGTAAGATTAAATCTTAATGTGGTTTTAATTTTCATTTCCTTAATTTTTAGCAATGTTGAGCACTTTTTTAGATGTTTCTCAGCCATCTTTACTTCTTCATTTGTGAAGTCTCTGTTCAGTTATTTACTCTCTCTTTCGAGTGGGTCATTTCTCTTCTTCCTCCTTTATTTTATGAGTAGTTTATACACTCTGGATGTTAACGCTCTATCCATGTATCAGTGGTGAAGGTTTCCTTTCACTCTGTGGGTTTTCTCTTCACTTCTTTGATTGTTTCTTTCATTGTACACAAGCTCTTGAATTTAATAAGGTCCCGTTTGTCAATTGTTGACCTTACTTTTTTGTGCAGCTGCTGTGTCATTTAGAAAGTATTTTCCTGCGCCTATGTCTTGTAGGTGTCTACCAACATTTTCTTCTATCATTTTCAGAGTTTCAGGTTTCACATTGAGGTCTTTGAAAATTTGGAGTTGATTTTTGTACTTGGTGAGAAGTAGGGGTTTGGTTTATATTCTAATAAAAGGGAACATCAACAACAAAAGACTTGTTCAAAAACTGACCCAAACAATAAATATCCACATCAAAAAGTTAAAAAAAAAACTAAGTGAAAGATACAAAACAGGACTTGACATGTATGACAGATGCATGTGATCTGGTTGGGGGCACACATGGAAGGGGAAATTGGTCTAAATTTTACTTGGAAAGATTGTATGAAATGCACAAAGCTCCATCAAAAAGATAAATAAAACAGCATATACTTGAAGGTTCATCCCTCAAAAACACTGCAGAGATTGCTATAGAAGCAACAACATCAAAGCATATGAGACAAAGAAACACAGTTAAAATAAATTAAAGCAATGACAACAAAAATTGACCACAGTACTAGAAAGTTTTCTATGAAGTTAAAAACTATTTAGGGAAAGTGTGGGCATAGTATATGAAGAAAGAAGGCAGGAGGTGAGAGAGAGGAACAAGAGGAGTTTAGGAAGATAAAAGGGAAAAAGAAGGGCAGTGGAGAAGAATAGTCTGAAGAGAAGAGAAAATTGCTAGAGACAGAAAATATTTAATAGAAAACAAAATTTCTTATTAGTGAAAATGTTCAAAACCCCAATTAAATGCATGTAACAAGGTGGAGAAAGTATAAAGCATAAGAAATGTTAAAAAGCCAATAACAAGCTCTAGATAACATTAATATAGAGGGAGGCATGGTGGCAAAAAAAAATAAAAACGATGTAGGGAGGGGGGAAGGAACTACAGAAAACAAAGAAAAAAATTAATGTTGAAAACAAAGTGGGGCTTGTGGCCATTTCTGGTGCTCTCCTGTTGTTGTTGTTGTTGTTGTTGTTTTAATTACAGAGCTTTTGTAGTTAAATAGAATTTTTAAGTTTATATCCTCCACCTCCCTCCCCACCACCACCAAACCTCATGTATTCTACCATACTTTGTAAGTCCTATGCAGTCAAACATTTGTACCCTGATGTCTTAATTACAAATTCACCACTGGAGTCTAGTCAGACCATCTAGAGAAATTAAGTAAGGCATACGCTTTCTCAGTGAGTAGCAATCAGTCTCCAATAATTCCCATTTGGGAGTTGGTCCATCACCCATCTCTCTCCCCTCTCCTGGACCCTTATTTAATTGAGTTGGCATGGGTGTTGTGCTCAATGCCACCATTGCCACAAGTTCACCAGTGTAAGCTTCCAGTGGCCTGAAATCCTCTGCTAGACTCTTACAATATCTCTGCCCCCACTTCTGCAGTGATCCTTTGCGTCATGGATGGTTGAGGTTCAGTATAGGAGTTTATCAAGGGCTCCATACTCTGCAGCCTCTTAATCTTTAAAACTTAGCCAGTTTTTTTGTGAAAATTGCAGAATTTTATAAGAAAGCATCACTGGTGAGGGTTGAGTGATGCATTAATTTTCTCTCTACACCTGGCTTTGTGAGGTCCCATGAGCCCAAGGTACAGAGACTCAATTGTAGATGTGTCAACAATGATATTGTTTGAGTTACATATATTGAACATGCCATGCATCTATGGAATAAAGCTGACTTCAACATTATGTATGACCTTTTTGAGGTGTGACTGTATGTGGTTTTGCAAATTTATTTTGTTGAGAATTTTTGTAGTTATGTTTGTTAAAGATATGGGTTTATAGTTTTCTTTTTGGTTGTATCTTTTCCTGGTTTTGGTATTAGAATGATGGTGGCTTCATAAAAGGAATTTGGGACTTCTCCCCCTCTTTCTATCTTTTTGAATAACTTATCATTGGTTGTAGATCCTCCTAGAATGTCTTGTAGAATTCTCAGAAAGTCAATCTGGGACTGGGCTTTTCTGTTTGATGGATTTTATTTGTATTTTTTTATTGATGCTTTGTGTATTTCATACATCATTTTCCAATTCAGTTCAGGCATATATCCCCTTCCCTTCCCCCCACCCCACCCCTACCCATCCCAGATCATGCATTCTGCCATAACTTTTCTGCATCTTTCTCTGCTTTTTTGTTTTGTTTTGTTTTAATTTTTTTAACAATAAGTGATAATTTGTGAGTACAAGCATCCTTCATGTAAAACCAATTTGCAAGCAGTTGTGCCCAAACCCACACAGCTCATGGGTCCCACCATCCAGCAGGGGGGGCTTGTATGTTCAATCAAGTTGATCAAATGAGTGTCCAGTCTATATTGTTGTAGTTTCACCATT